>LS843822.1:3817-19951 GCA_900490955.1 Micoletzkya japonica
ATCCAATCTCTTCTCCAATCGAAGGATCAGGTCGGTACTTGACCTTTCATTTCATTCATTCATTTCTACCCGCGCTTTTCTCTTCTACTTTCTCTTCTTCGCCATTTTCATTGTTTCCTTTATAACTGTGCAGAGATAAATTGTCTTTGTACAGTCTCGGTGTACCACATAGTGAAGTTTCGGGGTAGAATTCACTATACATACTAAGATGTCGTCATGAACTATGCAATGATACCATAATACTATCTCATACGTTACGTCCACTAACCTCTGTAACACTTTCAATACAGATAACCTATACTACGACAGTAGTTTTTTTCAAGGATTGCACTCAATGGGAGGCTATTTGCCCGTTTCATACCATCTCTCCGGAAATACTCACTACGGGACTGCTGGGCAGCTCTATCAAGAGTTTTGACGGCTTGATCGTGACGATGTCGTTGTCGGTGTCCTCATGTCGATGTGCGAAAGCATTTCAGGAAACAGCGACAAGCAAGGTCGAGAACCAGGATTATCGATTGAAGGCTCATCCGATACAATGCGAGGAAGAATTAACTACTTTGTTATGGTAAGTACGCTTGTCGATAAATGTGGAAGACGATCTTGCTTAATAACCCCGGGAGGAACAGAGTGTAAGCCATGATTGTGTGATATCGCCAACTAAACTGTGTAGCACTATACCTTCAGATACCTAAAACCCGTACTATGGGGTATATACATAACCAGGTGTACACTAGAAAGCTACCGTATACCGTTCTGTACAGAGTACCTAGAAATAGTGATATGGCGGAATTTGCACTATATGGTTACGGTAGGCAACCACTAACTACTCCGTTTACTTCCGTGTCGATATGGTGTAGAACGGAATGGGTGTTAGAATGTATATCACAATATCAAGGGTGGGGAAATTGGGAGGAAGGGGTGAGGGAATTGGATGGAGAGTGATGGTGGATTGGGATGAAGGGGTAGACAACGTCAACTCCCTCTAGGGAGATGAATTGGCGTGCAGTGGGTCGTGGTGTGATTCAAGATTCTCGACGGGAGGGACGGCTAAAATTCGGATGGAGTGAGCTGGGCGTCTGGTTGTGGGAAAAGCGACCGTCTTGGAGAAGATGGGTCGAGCCGGGGGAGAAGAGAGTACCGGAGCTCGATCGAAGGGGCGATGGAAGAGAAGAGAATAGGCTGGATTGATGACAAATGGATTACTGTATATCCGTGGAATGGAGAAGAAGAGAGTACCGGAGCTCGGTGGGTTAGATGGATGACTGATGGGTGAGGAAACGGTCGTTTCGAGGCAAAGTCCGCCACAAAGTCTGATGTATTGAAAACGAAACTCTGGAAGCGTACAATATGTTTTCTAAACCTACTGAAATGTCACAACCTAACCCCGGCTAATCTCCGTTTACCATTAGATGTCAAAAAAACAACTTCCTGCCGCACCTACAGCATCCCTAAATCCCTGTAATATGACTGAGATATTATAAACAGATAAACAGATAAACACCCAAGCTATAACTGAAATACCATCAGCTTACCACTGTAAAGGTACCATATGCCTACAAATGCCTAAATCCATACGTTGGCTGAAATTTTACAAATTAAGCTGGATCAATATCGTATACATTGAGATCTCTACTCGTTGTACAACTGAAATTTCACAAAGATCTCTAAGCATACCTGGTAGGTAACATCGAGCATCTGCTTCGAATAATCCAGTACATTCCATCCGGTTGACGCGTTGACCTTTTCCACTGAAATAAAGCACTTCGATTTCGATTATACTTCGATCTGTCGTCCTTCAAGCAAAATTTCAGAAACTAACGTATACTTTGCGTTAACGATTACTAATCATCGTGTTGCCTACGATTTCTGAGAGAACGAACCTTTCACGCTCTCGTCGAAGCCCACCTTCGGAGTGGGCTGCTCAAAGCACGTTATGACGAACACCGTTACTTCGTGACCCGCTGAAGCGAGAGTCTCCGCGAGCTTCTTGTTCCATATTACCTATAAAAGAGCTCATTTGTCCTACACTTGTAATGCCCAACTTTGAGCAAGTGCCTAGTACTTCACCAAAATGGATACCTGACTAGTCGATACGTCCGTTGAAAATATGCCGATCTTGAGGGACAGTGCACATGGCACGATCGCAAGCCAGACCGGCCACATCTGACTTGCCCCTGCACGACTCCTTATCTTATCAGAACAAAGAGACCTATAGTCCTAGCGCATGTAAACAATCGTTTGAGAGTCCGCCAGAGAAGGATTCGAGTATTTCCATCAAATCATGCTTGTTTTGAGATTTTTGCAACGTTGCAGTGAATAAAAGTTGTTTTCTGGCGGATAAAGCAGTCCGACGCATCAAAAAAATTGATCCACGCCAGTGAATGCAACAAAATAAATAAAGGAGAAGTGAAAAAGAGAAGACACCGAAACTTGCGTGCAGCTCATCGCCTTACTAACCTTTTAGTTGCTGTTGGATCTAAGTCGAGACGATTACGATTATGTAGAAATTTGTAGTATATTGCACAACGCATCGCAACCCTTGATCAAGCGCGCCTAATTTTTTGTTTCGCTCCGCTTCCCTGCTCCATTCAAAATTGTACTACTGTAGCGCACGCGGTTTGCTATCGCGAACTGACTCCGACCAGCTGTGTTTTGAAGCGTAGCAATGGGTGTCGCGCTCTCACTCTCCTTTAGCCTACAAATCGTTAGCTGTACCTACATCCCTCTATGAAATTTCAATCAGCTGGAAACGCACATAGTACAACAGCCTCCTCAGTAGTCATGTTCTCCCTAACCGTTCATTTGAACAAATTTCCGCTATTCTAGTTACTCCCATGTATGTACTCCCCATCCCCCGTCATTCTCATGCAACTCATGAAGCTTTCACGAGTTTCGTGCCCTTCCCTTCCCTTCTCTTCCGTCCCATTCTGTGCATCTGTGCAGCCCACTCAGCTAAGGGGGTCCTGTGTCTCGGTTGATCTCTTGTTCTCTCTCACCCTAGCCAGTACTTCCCCTCCACACCCCCCCCCCACTGTCTTTCCGTCTTGATCTCTATGACCTCATTGTGTCTCTGTCACTATCCCCCCTCCCCTCCTTCCTCGTCTCCTCTCTTAGCTCATTTCCTGCCCTTGCCGTTATTCGACCCCTCTCACAACAAAACCTTCGCCTCCCAATGTGTTGAGAATCTTGGCCATTCTCCTTTCCAAGATACTTTCGATCTTCTACCGTGGTTGTTTTGCTCTAAAGAGCGGCCTCCCAACTGGTTCTTCTCTTCACAGTTTTCACCAGTAGTTCCTCTCAGACAGAGCGTCTGTCCTCCTTGTTAGTTCCACGTTCTAGCGCTGTTCTCTATAAAATAGTCGCCTCTCCCCCCATAGAGCTGTTCAGCCGTCCTTTAGTGAATCGTAAATCGGCTGCGCTCTGAGCGAACAAATGTGTGAGAGATTGAATGAGAGAGAGAGAGTGGGGATAGCATTGGAGCGTTCGTTCCCAACCCCCCCCCGCTCACTCTTCCGTGGACTGTCCGTATTGTGGTCGACCCTTGCTCTCTCTCACTCTGTCCCTACCCTCTCCCTGCCCCTTCCATCTCCACCTCACTTCTTCGTACTCAGAGTTCTCTACAAATGTACACATTTGTTTGTTCATTGCAGGATGTTCCCGAGGAATCCGCGGGTCGCAGTCGAGAAGACGAGTTATGAGGCGATGTAAGTTTAATTATTATAAAAAAAACTTCATTCACGAACCAAAACTCCTTTCTATGTAGCAAAATCGTTCATAATCGAGCAGATTTTCTCTTCCTCTGAGTAAAATATTAGTGCATCTCTGATTCACGGTGAAAGCACTAATGATGCCCTGCGATGAATGTTCCCTAGAGGACCTCACATTACTCGTACCCTCAGCTAGTATCCAATTATTTCTCCCCTTGGCTGACACGGAGATGCGCGCGTCCCGCTAAACATCCACACCAAAAGTCGTCTTTGTTCGCGAGATTACGGTAGTCTACGATAATACGCATAACAAAGGGACGGCCGCGTGAATGGCTTCTGACTTCTGAGAGTACTGCAAGGCATCTCACAAGAATAGATGACATACGTGACGACGATCGAAAATAACCTTATTTCAGACCAAACGATCAGTATCGACTGGTGCCGATTCCCCCGGCGGAGTCACCGTAAGTGTATAATTAGCAGGAATTGTTAATGTTCATACAGAATGCAAAACTAAATCATATGTAAAATTAAAACATTGTTCAAATACGGCAAGGTCTTTTGCAGGAGTTGCTCGGACGAAGACAACATTCCCGTACCCGTGGAGCTTCTCCCTCGAATCTATCGAGAGGAACTTCCGGCAATTCCGAAGTACGAGTTCCCTCGCCGGCTAAAGGATATGTAAGCTATTATGCTTTATCTTCGAAAAACTGTGCGCATTCTACTTATTCCAGCTTAACACATTCAAAATGTAATTCCTTTCGATTTAGGAAAAAATATGAGCTCGTTTGGATAACTTATGCATAACTTGTTAATTCAGAATGGAGGAGTACTTTCAAAACGTGTGGATTCAGTGGAAGAAGGAGTACGACATGGAGCAAGCTTTGTAAGCATTATTGATGAACTACCGTAGTTACCATATTGATGCCATTTTCTTACGTTTAATTAGCCTAACAACAAAAGCTACTGGTAAATAACGTAATGAATTCTGTTGAATCTTCAAATGTTGTCCCTTTCAGGAGGCAGAAGTACAACAACAACTCCAGGTACCCACTTTGACTATTGAACGGAACGTGTATATGTCTAAGAAATTGCCTCTCTAGAGAGGCAATTCTCTGATTAAAATCAGAGCTCTGATTGCTCATAATAATTGTGGACACTAAATAATCATTTTCAGGGGATTGTCTGCGACCGTTCGACCCATTCCCCTCAATCGCAAGTTCTACGAGTAAGTTCGCCGCATAATATTGCACGGCCTGAAATGATAATGAGCTAATTATATGTAGAATAGCTTGTTACAGACTCCCTTGCGTCGGAAGTGTTTAATGGCTCATTTGCCAGTGATGCGCCTTCCCCGTCGGATCTTCGTTGTTCACGGGAGGCTGAGAATAGTACAATCCCCCCTGCTTCTTCCATACAATTCCCCCCTTTCTTGCCTTTTCACACGCATACGTTGATACGATAAAGGTCAGCAATTGGCGTCGTCGCATTGTCGTACCTACCGTATATGCCAATATTATCCCCCCAATCAGACAGCTCTGCAGACTCTGTGTGGTTTCTTAGTCGAAAGTGCACGCAGGACGTCGCCTGGCTTGCATTAGACTGTACCCCTTCTATATGCCGTATAATATTCTGCTCCGAAGTTAATGCGAACTGTAGGCGAGAGCACGCTGCGTATATTTTATCGTCTTCCTCTGTTCCTCGTGATACTCTCGCCAATTAGCCTACTCCCCAGCCGATTGGCTGCTATCACATCCGTTCCGACAGCGCCCCTTCTCCTCTTTCTTCGTCTAAGGATGCGCCTCCGAGACGAAACCATCTCCGTTCCCGTCATTCTCACACACCGATCCAAGAGTCTTCGCACTCATCTCACCGTCGATTTTGTCGATAATTGTTGACAGTGCCTTCCACATCCCGAAAGTCACCGAGATCACATAACGCTCTGTTCCTCTTTCTCCCTTTTACGAACCTCGATTAACGTTTCTTTTCCATGCAACCATTCGGTAGGCGGATCGTGTCTCTTACATTGCCTTGCAAATTTACGCATCCCCTTGTCGATTGGCGCTTGATTTTAGCCCCCCCCCCCTGTTAAGGACGCTATGCAGCACCACAACTCCGCAGAGTGTCTGCCAACCAGCGGCTACGCGGTGAGTCGTAGAGCGTCGACGTTGTAAGGAGGGATTCAGAATGACGTCGAGTCGGAGGTCGTCGTCTACCGCGTGAAGGACCAGCCGTCGGTCGACCAGTGGATGGTCGATATCATACGGGAGAACATACGCGAGATCAACGTCAAGTCGCTACAGGTTGTCGTACCGCTGTTCTCTTTCTCTCCACTCACTTCTCTTGCTCGTCGCAATTCGTTGAAACACCGTCTGCACTTCCGTGTTGACCAGTGTTATTGCCCGCATGTGGCTGATCTCGTTTGATCTTTGATCTCTTGCAGGCGAGAAAGGCTGAGGAGATGCGGCGATGCATCGAGCACTTCAAGAAGTGGGGATCGTTTCCGTGCTGAACCAGTCCTCCCCCTCCATCCATTCCCCAATCCTTCCCCATAATTCGCACAATATTTCCAGTAATGCATAAACAACCAGTTGTCTATCGACTCTACCCCTCGAGTAATTCCCAGCAGTACCCGATTCACTTTTCCTACCAACAACTGAGTAGCTCGGTTCCATCTTCCCTCGACCCGATAGTCGCATTTCAGTTTTCTCCCAAGTAATACTGCTCTCTGTTCCGTGTTCCTTTCCCCCCAATCTCACATTCCCCCTCCTCCCTTCGTGTTCTCTCATACTGTCTGTCACCGATATTGCAAGCCCCATTACTCCCCAATCGTCCCTCCCCACCTCCGTGCACTTTCCCCCGTGTGTTCTGCAATTGTTGGACTTCGTCCCCTTCTCGTTCTCCTTACTCTTCTCCCCCCCCCCCCCCGAACTGGCCTACATGTTACCTTCTCATTGTGCAGAGAAACGTACACGATGCTTTTTTCGTTCTCCAGAATTGTACGAATACGACGAAGCAATACAATGCAGTGTACTTACTAAGGGAAGGTTCTCTATACAATGAATGGGTAGCATACTGAGAGAGGGGAACAAAGGGGAGGGGTTTTTTACGATGCTTCGATGCCCTCGTCCTCGGATGAGATGTAGCTGTCGTCACTGTCGTAGTAGACGATGTCCGGACGGGGAACCAGCTTCCACGAGATCGGACGAACCGGGGCATCACTGCAATATGAATACGATATATTCACTATGTAAATTATGTTTCTGTTTCCGTTCTAAGCTCTATAATGACTGCTGAATAAGTCATTCTACGGTCGCCACCGCATTAACGGTGTTCCATGCATATATCCCGGAAATGTGTGGAAGCGTACCGTGTAGCAGGCATGCAGTACATCTCTTCCCAAAATGGAGATGTTCTGAATGCCTGCTGCACTTCGTCGTCCACGCACTTACGCACACCTTTTGAGATATACGCAGGGGAGAAGAACGTTAAGCCTCTGCGAAAACTACCGGAGTACAAACAACATAAAATAGCACTCGTCATTTTGCTAAGTGTTGTGTTCTAAAGAAGCTTTCGATAGTGCATTATGAGCAGTTGAGGTTCTCGGCGAGCGTTTGAGGATGGTTCAAGCCTTTCCCTCTCTACGTAACAAAAAACGTAAACTATACTGCATAAACAGAAATCTCGCCACATCACATCAACAAAAGGTCGACTGCGCAAATGGTGCAATAACATGGAAAGGGATTGAGCTGCGCTCGATCGTACGTCCTCATGTTTATGCTATACAACTATGTCCCCAAGGATCAGGGCGTAACCGTTTACACTAATTACCCGTAGATCTCGATGAAGGCCTGGACGTATTCGCTGCTCTTGTCCGAGATGAGCGCGTCGATCGACCGTCTCGGGACCATTCTGTCGATCACGTCGCCGTCCTCGTCTCTCATCGGCTCGCCGGGTCCCATTCTCGCCCGGTACGCCGCCGGGCCCATACGCGACGAGTCGAACTCCGCCCGCGCGTCAACTCCCTCGACCTCGGGACAGTTGAGCGAATTGTAGCGCGTCACCTTCGTGTTGAGCGCCATGAAGCGCAGGTCCGTCTCTGAAACGACCTTGAGCTTTGACCCGGAATCGCTGTTCCTCCACAGTCGTACCCTCGACCACCCATGAATCAAGCGACCCTTTCTGTTCCCTTCCCCTTCTTCGCCCTTTTATGGGCCATGCGACCGCTATTCCGTCAAGGTACTTGCCCTCCTTTTAACGTGGGCTGCCATGACGAAGTTTAGAATACGGTATATATGTGTGTGTATGTGTGTGGGAAGAGGACCGCTCAGCGGCCTTGAGAGTTCGCACTTTCTTCTCCCGCTCACCCTCTCATTTTCTCTCCTCTCAGAGAACGGAACGCTATCTGGAGTTGATCAAGGTTGGCCTTTGTTTGGCAAGTTTCCAATGCATGTATGGGGTTCGAACTTATGTATGTTACAAGCATATTTCGGAAGAAATTTTGTTCGGGGACTGTATGTAGGAGAGAAAATTCGCAGCTTCGTCACTGCGGCAAAGAACAAAAAAAAATAATTCAAGCGGATTTGCCGCTCTTCCTTGGCCTAGAGTATCCGGGCGATCCAAGAGTAAAATGTCAAAATGACGCTGATCATGACCCGTGAGGTTTTAGCGTCTCGCGTGACCACAAGACCACACACGCAGGATCGATCCACTGATAAGCATCACCCAGATCAGTGACGCAAAGCGGGTAAGCTGTCGTTGTGTCAATCAATAGTCGAATACCGTACTTTCGATTGAAGTCCGCGCATGGCAGTTGCATGTTTGTGCAAGGTACAGTAAACCTCGTAACCGAAAAAGCTCGATGCACATTGTCACATGTGCCGTTATGGCGCGGCGGAACCTCACTAGAAGGGTACAGTACGTGCAAGTGATGTGGTTCTTTTTTCAATTTCAAGCAGACCAACCGCTCTTCCACTTGTGGGGAGGACGACGTCTCGGGATCGGGATTCCTGCACGACGCATACGAGCCACCTTCAATATGGTTTCGTATAATGCGGCTAGAGTAAGATAGGCGCTTACCTCCTCGCGAGCTAACGCCATGAACATGCGGTCGAGTTCCTCCTCCGTCAGCGACGGATGACGATTGCGACGAGGGGACTGAAAGATGACGACAAGTCAGCTACCGTATACCTCTAAGGTCACCTTGCACAGACACGCTCCCATTGTAGAGAGACAGAGAGGTCTACCAGCCGGCACACACGCACACAACGTATGTGTTAGGAGTAGTTACGGATAAGGGAATAGGAGGAGGAGCGTTATAGGATGGGTAATGGAGGGGAGAGATGGACAGAGGGGGGTGGAGAAGGGTATGAGAGGAGAGAGGGGCAGGTGGAGAGTGAGAGAGTGCGATAGCTGAGAATGATGTGAGGGGGAGACGAAAAAGGAAGGATGCGCAGAGGAGGCAGGAAAAAAGGAAGGAAGGCGATGCATGAAGTTTGCTCCCAGAATGAGCTCAATTGCTTCGTTCCCTTTCCTGTATAGACATTCGGAGAAGGTCTCTGGTGCCTTGTCAATATGTCAATAGGCTTCTCCTTTCATCAATCGTTCCTTTCATCATGCTCGTATTCGTTCAACTTTATGTGCAGAGAGACGGAACGGTTGAGAAGAATGAGAGCGCCGCCGAAAAACGTGAGTTCGGTCGGAATGTGACAGGCAGCGTGACAGACGCGCCGATACTTTGAGACAGACGGACGAACGCTCGATAATTTTCTCTTTGTGTGACGTCGCGAGTCCACGGAGCAGCTCTTATCACCGTTCACGAGGCAAAGCTACAGATACTAAAGATACAGCTGCCCCTCTCGCATAACCGTCTCGATCGTAATCTCTCTTCCTCACCCCCCCCCCCTCCACCCCTTCTCTACTTCTCCTCAAGCCGCACTATACAACTATACATCCCCTCCTTGGACTCATTTCGCGATACAACCGTAGTGCTCTGAAGCTTCTTCAAGCAAAGACTTCATTCATGATTTCGATATAAGAGCATTACACGACGAACAGAACCAGACAACGAAACAGATACGGTAGGAATGCGAGATACGATAGATACGGTAAGGAGTGCCGAGGATAATCCTGATATAAAAGTACTCGATGGAACGGACACATACATGGGATAAGGGGGAAAGGGTAGTGGGTTAGAGTATAAGGTGGTTCAAATTATGCCTACAATGAACACGGGGCTCAATTTATGCCTACCAAGATAGCAAACCGGAGAAAATCCGATAAAGAGAATCGGAGGGTGTCAAGGGATGCTACGCGATAACTTCACACACAAGGACGGGGGATGGGCACGCATGAACGGCAGGGGGTATCCCTCGCAGGGGAAGGGGGGTGGGGGGTGTCCCTCGTAGGGGTACTAGGGGAAATGGGCTCTACTTGCTGCTCACGCACAGCACATCGTTGTTCTCGGGCGGGCCGATAAAGAAGACGGGCTTGGACCCCTTCCTGTCTCCGCGGTCCTCGTCCTCCTTCTCGTTTTCCTTGTTGCCACTGGGAGGTGGGAACGGCGACTTGCCACCCTCAAATGCACACTCATCCCACTTGATTGCCTAGCTCTCCCGTGGAACACTATTCGTCCAGTACAATGCACGCTATATGCTATGCTCGCATTGTTTCGCGGCTAGCCTATGCACGGCCTGCCTATAGCGTTCTCGAGAGTTTCCGACCCTATTAGGGGATTGAAACTATAGTAAGTCAGGGTCTGATAGCTAATCAAGATACGTGTCTATCCTTATTCATCTATACTTTGCCAGACTCTTTTCGTTGCCAAATGAGGCTATAAGTCGTGGGTTTAGCGCATGGTATGCCTAACCTTTCCATTTCCGTCTCCCTGATCATCGTGGTCCTCATCGCTATCGCTCCCCTTCGGATGCCATCCCCCCACGACGGGCGCCTCTCGCTCGCCGGGCAGCGGCCACTCCTGCGGGAAGACGATGTTCGGGCACGAACGGTGCATGTCGATGAGCTGAAGTGGAGGGGGTTCTCATAAGGCAATGCACAAGGACGACAGCAACACACGGACCCTTGGACATAGCGGCCATCTTTCAACGCTTTTAAAAAGCGTCAAAGCCTATCTAGACGGGCAGCAGGGAGGAGGAGGAAGAAGAAGCTACAACAACTAACAACACTCGAACTAGTGGCCATTGCCAAGGCGACACGTGCAAGGCACGAAGCGACGCAAGAGCCTATTGTCAACCAGCGAAACACGACGCAACACGCGAAGATAGGCGAACTGTGAAATTAAATTAGCACCCATATTATATATTAGTTTAGCCCCTTGTGTAGCAAGCTCAAAATTGACCAGCGTTATCCTACGCATTTTAAGGAAACATGGGAAAGCTATCTCATCACCCAAGCGCAACTATCAGCAAGCATGGTCCAGCTATAGTAGCAGCTTCTTGCAAGCTTCGTGGAGCAAGCAAAAATATCATGCAAATATGGTACCAGGTTACCATACGTTGTGCAACAACGTGGGCGAAGTATAGTAGCGACTTTGTCCCAACGATAGGCTAATATGACCCAACAATGGCCCCTATGATAAGAATGCATGTACGAACTACTGAATCAGCTTAGTACCCACAACCAGAAGATATCTCCTAGCTGTTGCACCGAATTATCCCATGCTAGAGGGAAGTATGAGCAAACTACAGTATTGGTCGTGTGCCCACTACAAGTTGATATACTCGTACCAACTTAGCACATACCAAAGGAACACATGGGCGAACTAAGATACCAACTACGGGCCAACACGATTCAACCGCCTTATGAGGTTAGCACATTATGCGAGCAGACAAGGGCGATTTACGCTATCAACGCAGTAATCACCATAGGGAAACGTGATTCAAGCAGGCCTAGAACCTAGTATACACGCATAACCATATCAATCAACGCTCCCCCCATGACAAGAGGCTTGCACAGTGTGAAAAGTGGGCGGGTGACAGTGCATTTCTGCACGCTGCTACCCCTCTCTCTACTCTCTCCCATGCCCTCTGTCTCCCCCCCCCTTCTCCCGCCTTCTGAATACAAGTGCTGAAGAAGGGAGAATGTCGACGACATAATGGCATGTCTTGGCACTCTCACTCTCTTGTCTCTCTCCCTGTGCCTCCTCTCTCTCTCTCTCTCGCTCTTTCTCATCCCCCTATATGCACTATCTCTATCTTCTTGTTCCCTTCTTTCTGTCTTTCTCTAGCTCTCGTACCATCCTTTCTTGCTCACTCCTCTCTCTGCCTCCCACCTCTGCCTCCCTTCTCATCTTCTACCACCCTCTCACCCCTTTTTCCCTCCCAAAACCCTGCCCACCTTCTGACCGAGGCTGGTGTCACGAATGAAGCTGCAGCCTGCGAGGGCGATGAATTCCTGTAGATTCCGGGCGGTAGAGGAAGGCATTAATTAGCTTGCAGAAAGAGGATAGACAGCAGATTGAGCGGAGGAGAGCCAGACAAAATGAAGAGAGAGAGATAGAGGACCCGGCGAACTGAGAATGGAGGAGGAGACTGTGTGATGGAGAGGGAGAGGAGGCAGAGGGAGAGGAGGGAGAGGGCAGAGAGAGGGGCACAGGCAGACACAGGGCATATAGTCAGACAGCCACAGACAGACAGACAGACAGACAGACAGACCGACTCAGACTGGGGGCCCTCTCGCGGGCCCTTCACCGTTTCTCATTACTCACGTCTGAGGGGCACTGAGCGGGATCGACGCAGAGACGCGCGGTGCACGCGGATAGCTGAAGCGGCAGCGGCTCCGTCCGCTCCCACTCCGTCTCGGAGAGAACGCGCGTACGCACCGCCAGCATCCGGATCGAGAGGGCGCTACCTTAACGTTGTGCTGAAGCTTCCCGAACACGTATGCTACCGATGAAACATTTTTCGATTCACGAGGAAAGTGACGGGTGTGGTGATGGATACACGAAAGGAGGGGGAGGCGGGGGAGTGATATAGGGGGGGGCGTAGTTTTGTACGTTTATGAGAAGGAAGAGGGAGAAGGAGATTCGGAGGGAGCAGGGGAGAAGAATGGGAGAAGGGGGAGGGGAGGGGGAGGAGAAGGAGGAATGAGGGAATGGAGGAGATAGACAGAGAGCAGCGGCAAGAGAGGAGGAGAGGAACAGTGCAATGCCACTTGGTTGGTTAGAGGGACGAGAAAGAGTTGGGGGGAAGAGATACAGTGCCCCCCCCCTCTTCTCGCTCCTACTTCTATCGGTATCATATCTTGCTCCCTGATCTATCTCCCCCTCTCTGCTACGCATTATCACGTTGCACACTCTCGTAGGGACTTGGAATGGTGATAGGTAGATATCGAAGAGAAAACAAACGACCGCACACTCGGGATCAACATACAAACAATGGATAAGGAGAACTGAGCGACAACCGATTCCGGAGCTAAATTACGAAGTTCTGCGGCTGCTCAGTTGGAGATGCGCGGGAAAATGAGGGGTTCGAGGTAGTTAGGGAGTGAGGTACAGAAATGAGAGAGTGTGAAGGGGGGGGGGTGGTATGAGAGAGAGATCGGTCACAGAACTCTTCGCAAGATGTACGAGTATTCATCCTCCTTACGCTGCGCTCGGCTTACGGAAAGTGAGAAAACACATCAGGTTCTCTCGCCGAAGCGTCCGAGAGATCACAATGAATTCCTCAGTATCGTTGGCACACGATCATAGGGCGATGAGGGTACGGTAGTCGCATTTGTGATAGCTCTACGAACTGAGATCTGCAGGCTAGAACGTTGGGAAAGAATGCTGGTATTCTTCCATCATGCACAAGAAAAGCCATGACACATGCAATATAAGCCTTATCTTCAGTTACTATAGTGCCTATAGGCCATCAGGACATTTTCTAATATACCTTACATTGTTACTACCAGAACGGAGACGGACAGCATAGGGAGGAGAGGAATTCTGCGTAGAGTGCCACGATGGAACACCGTGAAGCGGGAGCGAAACACGTTTGGGAGATTGCGCGGGGGAGATCGGCCGACCGAGGGTCGCCTCACCTCCCGTCTTCACTCATTACTTGTCTCCTGTGAAATCACTATTATACCTATTCGTTTCGTTTCGGTAAACCCGATGATAAAAATAATAAAAAATACGTCTTTGCACCTCCATGAAGAGTACAAATTATACTAAGCAGTAATGTAAGCTTATCGCAGCTTTCGACATCTAAATCTATCGCCATTGTGTGGCATCATGCTTCCGTAATAGGAATATAGTCTCCATCTATCACAATGCTTGTACAATCGCAGGCCCCCACACGACGCTGCAATCATCGCTCGTTCGCACCGTCGCTTCATCGTCTCTCCGCCGCGCAAACACACCTTTATGAGCCATAAGCGCGCCAATCATGGCCATGATTGAAAGTCGTATTCCTCCTTTGAAGGGGGAATCTCGGCAAAAGTCGTTTTATGCCTCGTACCAACGTCCTACGATTGGGGAGGGGATATTCAGGGCATCAGACTCATTATCCCTCCGTAAGTATGCGTGTATGTCCGCCGTCCGTACTACAAATTGGCTCTTTTTCGAGTCAAAGTCTCACGGCCAAGTGTTTCTTAGTAGCACCCGACGGTACAGAAAGACGCGTACACTTCTCACTTTGTAGTGTGCAAGTTTTGTGGAAAGCGGCTTACGAAGAAAATGGCAAGCGAATATGCGACCGGAGTTCAATCTTGATATTGAGTAATTGAGACAGGGACGAATGATAGAACAATGGTGAAACGAGATAGGGAATGTATGGCGGTGGGAGTGATATGTGATATCGAAAACAGTCTGTCTTTTGAACTATATCCATTATGTATCCCTAGACGCATAGCTAATAACTATAAACGCGACTTATTAATTCTGTATCTAGGTATAAAACATGAGTAAAATGTACAATCCAGTTAGCAGTAAATTTCAGTTACTCTTTTTACTGAAATTTCCCATTCCATTATTCCAATACCTTGTGTGGGTGATGGCAAAAAGCTCATCTTTAATGAGCCATAGCCTGTACATAGTCTGTACAGGCTATGGTTTCAACACAAATAGTTTCAAGGGGATGACAGCTTTATGCAAGTCACTTAGCACTTTCAAAAGAAACCCGAATGATGTGAGGAAGACAATAGGACCCGTACGAACAACTGAACTATGAACAAGGATGGAGCATAGAATTATGGAAAATTTTATGTGAAATCGTAGTGTAGCGACCGACTCGGCGTATGATACGAATACCTTAAATATCTTATCATTGAAATCAGGAAAAATTTTGCATTGCAAATCTAAGTCGTCACACAACATGAAATCAAACGTTCAAGAAAATAGTTTACGTATTGATGCATGAATAGACTACAAGCAAATAGATTCTGATACCTCATAAATGGTTCATCCGCGAGATCGCTCATTTCCACAAAGGAATTGTTGCCGGCATCGAGCACTAGAATGCAACTGTTTTCTTTGTCATCTTTAATGTCATTCTTGGTATTCTCAACAATGGCGGGCATTGATGGAAAATTATGTGATAATTTTCGCGGGGATGAGAAAATGCTATATCTCTGGCTTACTGTGACTCCGATTGATGAGATTGTTCCGCTCGATGGAATAGCGCACCCGCCGGTCCTTCTTCTCGCTGAACGGCATTAGATTGCTTTTCAAGAAAGTAAAATCGAAGACCCCGTATTAGGCAATAGGGTGCGACTATCGAATGAAGATTATCGAATGTTATCAATCGAATCATTCGATAACAGCTTACCGAATCATTCGGTCATTCGATAACATTCGTTATCCGCTTATCGAATAATTCGATAGCTCGCGACTGTATTCGAAGATATTCGATAAGCCATTACTCGCGAATGTAATCGATGACACACTTCTTTTGGCATACACGTTCCATTCACCAAGCACACTGAACACTTCCACTCTTTTGCCCTTCGAACCGCTCGTTGGTTCTCCAAATTACCCACTCATATTGTTTCGGCCCCCTCAATTCCTTCATTCAAATCTCGCCTATAACTTTCTCCCCTTGTCCCTCACTTCGCGTCGTGATTCCCCTGTCCCCCTTCCGATCTTTGTGAGTAAGGTTCCATTCTCGATAACCCGCCTCGGGCTGCTCGTCACACGCACTCACGGTCACTCTCTCACCGACTCCCTCCCGGTCACTCAACCGCACACTTCCTCCACGTGCACTCATCGCATCCTCCCCTCAAGGATCGCAGACAAGACTCAAGCAGCACCACACTCCATGGGAAGGATGGGCCTGAGAAGCAGAGATCAACCCCCCCCCCCTTAGCGGCCGTTCTTGACCAGGACAGAGCGCAAAATGATCATGAAAAACAGCAAACACAATTAAATTAACCTTCTTCTCACGACAAATTCTCTCATGTTCATTCTCCTCTCTATCTTGTGATC
>LS843822.1:20576-38748 GCA_900490955.1 Micoletzkya japonica
TCGCAGACAAGACTCAAGCAGCACCACACTCCATGGGAAGGATGGGCCTGAGAAGCAGAGATCAACCCCCCCCCCCTTAGCGGCCGTTCTTGACCAGGACAGAGCGCAAAATGATCATGAAAAACAGCAAACACAATTAAATTAACCTTCTTCTCACGACAAATTCTCTCATGTTCATTCTCCTCTCTATCTTGTGATCCCGAACGGCCGCTTTGATGAGAAAGTGCTCTGTGAATGGCTTATCGAATATAGTCGAATGATTCGATAAGCGGATAATGAAGGCTATCGAATGACGAATGATTCGATAAGCCGCTATCGAATCATTTGATAGTTGAAATGATTCGATAAGCTGCTATCGAATCATTCGATAAGATGAAATCGTTCGCTAGTCGCATACTATTAGACAAGAATAGATTGTTGTGCTATGTGAGCCCACCGAAAATATACCTACTCACACCCCCCGTCATGCATATATTTATACCAACATGTTGGTATAACAATGTAAATATACCAACGTGTTGGTATAGAGGATGAAAATATATCAAGATGTTGGTATAAAATATGCATGGGGGTATGAGCTATGGTAAAATATAGCATACGTTTCGTGAGTGTGAGCGTACCGCTTCGGACAGAACTGCTGCAGGATGCAGACAACGACAAGCAGAATGAGGGCGCCCGACGAGGAGAGGACCGCGCACAGCAGCACCTTCTCCTTTTGCTCTGAGACACAGGAGTATAATGCGATTTTTAGGGATGGCCATATCCAGACAATACATTTATATGAAACTCTGAAGGAATCATGACAATCCGCTTAGTTCGCAAACCTTTGAGGAAGCGCCAGAAGAGCATGGCGTCGTGGATGATCCCGACAGCGTTCGGGGTGACCGCATCGACCTCCGTCGTGCTCTCTTCAAGCGGGGGAGCGGGCGTCCGCCGGCGCAGATCCTCCGAGAACGAAGCTAAACTACGATTATTCATGCATTTTATCCGCCAGTTCTGCATTTTCGGACCAAGATCTACCATGTAAGACAATTCCTTAGCGATTCCAAGGACATCCCACAAGTCTATTATACCATTCAAAATTCAATGTGATTCGTAGAGTTTGTTCACAATTCACGAACCGACATTTCTCCATCGTAAGACTTCCTCCCCCCCCATCGTTCCCCCGTTCCTCACCATCATTAGGTGCGGGTTCGTGGCTGCTTCCCATTCCTCCTCCTCCTCCTCCTCCTCCTAGTTGCGATGCACGAACGGTTGAGTGCGCGTCGTCACTCACCATGCTTCGCTGAACATATGAGCGGCCTTTTAGGATAGACCGAGGAGGTTAAGGACCCGGCTCTAATGCGCATAGTCTTAGTAAGGTATCGTGGAAAATACGGTGGTCCATAAGGTTCCTTGTGAGGTACAACTACTGAGGCCTAATGTGCATAGCCTTACGAGATTCACCTAAAGATACAGTATAACCAAAGCCTGATGTACTGAGACTTACTGCAGTTTCACAGTAGCTCAGTAAATGAGAAAAATATCTTGATCAGTGAGGTTCTCTACAATTTACTGCAAACCATCAAGGCTTACAATTCCTAGCTTTGCTGAGGTTTTCCGCGCTGGTATATGTGTCAGCCGAAAAACTAGCCCTACTTGTGCTCTCAATGAGCTACGGTATACCACTATTATATATATTGTAACTAGCTTTGCTGCGGTTTTCCATTAACGGTAAAATCTTGAGTACCGTATGTATTCCATCCTCTCCATCGACGTCATCCGACGTGGAACCTGAGCCCTCATCCAACCAGATTCGTTCTCGTTCTTGGAGTATCTATAACGCACAATCACATAATACAATTGTAGATTGTGTACCTGAAGTTGCTTCTGCGAGTTGAGCTCTCCCTTGATAGCGTCTTCGGAGAAGACTTCCTCGTTCACTAAAAACAGAGTGTCCATCTTTTCTTATCATAAACCTCGCCAGTAGGCTGGCTATACGATGGATAACCGTAAATAACCGACCACACATGAAGATGATGTGGAGGTAGGGCTGTACGAGGGGCGGACACGGCCGTCCCATGGCCGAGTCGTCGATCGACAGCGAGCAACCGCTCTGGGCATGACACTTGGACAGAACGTGCGAAAGCACGTCACGAGAGCATTCTGCAAGTGGATTAACGTGTACTAAGACATCATCTCGTACTCTACAAATTTGCATGCGCAGTATGGAAAACCCGTATTCACAGGAGATCATTGTATTTAATGCATATAGACTATATGTCCAACCTTATCTCCAACTATGGCATATGTACAGTATTCTCTAGGATACATTTTTTTCTCTTTCACAGCGGATCCCAGTACGTTAACTTCCCGAATAGCTTGCTGACCGTGGTTCGCAACACAACAACGGAACACAATTCAATCGTCGCGCTTTTATTGTAGCTCTGACTCTAGTCAGGTCATTCATGCTTTATATTTAGATGGTCTACTCCCCGGCGGCACTTTATCCTCTTATCTCCCCCCCCCGGAATGTCATACATGTTGTGTGATCTTCCGTCTAACAAGTGTTCACTCCTCCTATGCTCTCCATTACTCGACTACCCTCCCCCTCCCCCTCCCCCCCTTTTCTCCTCTCTATCCCCCTCCGTGTACCTCGCAGCAGTTGTTCATGTTGCAACATGAGCTCATAGGCCCCTCACTATTCCTCCCTCCCCTCCCTCTCTCGTCTCGCTTTCGCTCTCTCAGTCCTTCCGCTCCTCACCAAATCACCACCCGAGGGGATTTTACGATTGGTCAAGACGGCGATAAAAAGCCTCCAGATCTTTACACAGAGGATGCCGCGGCTTCCTGGAGCCATAGTTGTATCCTTTGATACAATTACAGAATCAAACATTATTGGTCATATAAAAATTGGTCTAAGAATTCAATCTAAATAAATATAAGCTTGAATAACGGTATACCTGTATTCAGCAAGTTCTTGGGAGGACTCGGGCAGTGGGGCGGCTGGCCACGAGGACTTCGTCCGTATACGGACGAGTAAACCGCCAATCGTCGACCTAAAACATTATTTACCACTCTGACTACTCCAGATTGAGATAGTCTCTGTGTGAGTATGCGAAACTCTCATTCTACTACTGTATAATAGAGATAAAACAATGTGGTCTGGTAATAGAGAAGGTATGCGTTTTCAGATAAATCTTTCTTATTGCCCTCTAGGCATCTTCCTACTTCTACTTAGCATATTGATGGAATATTCAAATCCTCACCTTCTTTGCAATTTAATTGCATTTCCGTCCCGGAGCAGAAGCTTTCGCCGTCGAAGGATACTTCAAGGCAGAACAATAAATCACATATCTATTATATTTGTCCTAAGTTTGTACTTCACTGTAAATCTCATATCTCTGTCTTCTGTCGAGTCCTGGACCACTCATGCATTATTTATTACATCTCGCGAAAATGAGTCCGGGGGTTTCAGGCGGCTAATTGTGGCCAGAGACGAGCGTTGTGGAACCGCGAAAGCCGAGATCCCATTGTGAAAGGGAATACGGCAGAAGTAAGGGGGGAATAGCCAGTGAATCAGCGAACAGCCGTACGCAAGGAATGCGGTGAGGGGATAGGCACGGTCAGTCTATGATAAATATACCGGCTGAGCGGATACTATTGCCTTGAGGAATTATGTGGCCGTTAACTAAGCAAAGTTTTCTTTGAAATGCAATAGCTCAGCCTTCGATCTCGGCTGACGAACGCTAGACAGGAATTTTGTGCCCACAGTGGGATTCACTGTAAAAACTCTCATTCTACTACTGTACAATAGAGATAAAACAATGTAGTAGAGAAGCTGTGCGTTTTCAGATAAATCTTTCTTATTGCCCTTCTCTCCTATGTACCTGGTTTGCACTTGTAGCTCATCTGCAGGTATTTGGACGTTGCTGGGCACGGGTCCTCCTGGAACGTCGTGGCGTCCACGAATATCGTGCACTTGCGCCTCTTATCGCACAGCTCCGACAATCGCTGCAAAATACTCGTTAGATGAAGTGCAACTATAGATGAAAAAACGTTCAAAACGTTCATCCTTTTCCCTATTTTCGACTACGTTAGTGTAAAGTTCTCCCCATATTGAAGCTTAGAGATAAGCTTCAAATACCACATAAGCAATGTTCCGCGAAACATCCGCTCCTTGTTGATAGCTCTCGGACCTCCGCTCACCTCTCCCTCCGTGTCCCACTCGAGTAATCACTCTCAATTTCGTTCTTATCCCCCGTCCGCGACACCTGTCCCTTCTTGCCTCTACTGCTACTACTACTACCAATCCCTTCTAATTCTCAATCCCTCTCCCTTCCTGCAGTTCCATTATGCCAGATAACTCTGCAGCTGCCTTTGTACCGTCTTTTCTCTTCCCTTCCCCCCGTAATTAGCGTCTTATCGACATTAGGAGAAGCCTGGTGCCGGGCTCAGGCTAATCTCATGTAGGAAACGCATATTGTGCATACTTTGTACAATATCCTCATGAAGTTCGAATACGTGTACGCAACAAGTACCAACCGAGAGTGCATGGATAACGTCACAGGTGGCATCGTAGTAGGACTTAATGGTGGGCACGGGACTTCCGTCGCGTTCGGGGCACAGCTGTGACACGGGCACTACACGTCCGTAGAAACCCGTCTCGACCTGTAACATATTTCCTTTATCAGTTGATATATCACCACACCTACCCAAATCAATGTAAATCACAGTACAGTACATATCGCTACCGTCATTACCTCAACGAATTTCTAGTGTGTATAAAGGATGTATCCGTACAGTATCTACGACGATCATATTGTCTACCTGTATGTGTGTGTTCTTCGGACACTGCAGGGTGATCCTCTCCCCGTCGCAGGCCTGTACCCGGTTGGACCTCAGGGACTCGTCCATGAGTGCTGCAATATCTTCCTCTTCATCTCTTCCCTCGTCCCTTCCATCCTCCTTCTCTCAGATTAACCAACTCCCATGCATCTCAGCGCGCGCATAATTCATGCCCTCCAGCAGGCTTTTGCCTCCCGGTCAGACTGCGCTATTAGCCATCGTAACGAGTCGTCGACGGCTTATGGGATATCAAGCTCATCAAGCCAACTTCATGATATTCAAGCCAACTTCATGATATCAAGCCAACTTCATGATATCAAGCCAACTTCATGATATCAAGCCAACTTCATGATATCAAGCCAACTTCATGATATTCAATCGGGGTATTGATAGCCGATAGCCTTAGTGTCATGCTGAGTGATGAGAGGGCCGTGTGTTGCAGGCATTTAGCACGACGAGTCGTGAGAGAGTTGGATGATGCGGCGAAATGAAGGCAGGAGAAAGGGGAAGGGAGAGGCATGCGGTCAGGTGGCGAGGCTCTGCCTGTGAGAGGACACGGGAGATGTTTATTTCAGATAGGGACTCGAAGTCATGCCTGCAGCATACATACTGATACTGTGAGCGGAACTAAAGGGGCAAAATGCCTGAAGCGGCTCGAAACGACGGCACAGTGATAGAGAACGTCACACAAGCCAGCAATCATAACCTCGGCGTGTGCTTACCCGTCCGAGCGGAGAGTCGCTTGGCTAAAGAAGACTGTTTGCTGGACGTGCAGGATCACTGAGCCCTCTACTCTTATGCTAGTTCTATTTCGAAACATATGCAATATACGGCTTAACCAGTAGTTTCGTAGCGAATTCTTCGAGTTTACGATCTATGAAGAATGAACGATGATATGTCTGAAGTGTAGAGTGATCGGACACGTTCCACGTTGTAATATGACTGATAATGCGACCGCTCAACACACGCTCTCTCTCTTTCTCTGTGTTCGCTGGATGGGGCAACATATGACGCGTTAGCGCTGCTCTCTTAGGAGGGAGAGGTAACGAGGGAAGAGAGAGAGAGAGAGAGAGGCAGAGAAAGAGAGTGAGGGGGGAGATAGAGAGCCCTCAGCTTATCCTACGGCGCTCCTCCGTTCATGTCTCGTCGCCGTTGTAACAACCTATCCCCCCTCTCCTCTCAAATCGAGCTCGTAATCTCCTGTCTGGCTTCAGTTTCACTTGGAGATCAGCTTCTCTCTATATCTCTCCCCCTCCATCTCCTCTTCTCTCTTAACAGAGAAGCCCCTCTTGACCCCCCATATCACTAGACAGTACTCACCATCGATAACTGCTTGAGGGTCGGGGACACTCAGGGAAGAGGGAAGGAAGAGGAGAAGACGGAAGAAGAGAAGCAACAACATACGCACGATTAACACTGCCCTGCTTGAGGAGCTCTGAGAGGGGCGGGGTCGGGGGGGAAGGGGACGGAGGGAGCGAGGGAGAGGGGTGGGGAAGAGAAAGAGTAGACAGGGGCTTGGCTACTTGTGGGAGGTATACGAAGACTCTTCGGGAGGTCGTCATTCGTATTTGAATAATGCCTGTCACTCCCCGTGAGAAGAGCGCGAGAGAGCGAAGTACTTCCTTGCAGGGAGGGGGTGATAGAAATGAATGGAGAGAGGAATGAGGGAAGAGGAGGATCTTAAGCTGGCCGCAGAATTTGCATAGATAGTACACAGCGGCTGTAATGGTCAGTGACGTAACTATTCGACCGTTTCACGAAAGCGGAAGGACGCTCTAGAGCACTTCAATCTGATATGGAAAAAGTAATGGAAAATGTAATTGCCAGATCCGCCATCAGTCTCCTATCTTTCGTTCGAGGAGCTTAATTTCTTAGACTACAAAATGAGATTCCTGAACGTTCTCGAACTTTCAGTTTAAAAGCTCACCGCGGCCTTTAGCAAAAACAACGATGACACGAAGCTGTTCAGTAAGATTTGCCAATGTAGCGGAGAAGCCACCACTTTGCAGGATCTCTTCCCTCTCCATGCCCCCCCCTCATTCCATTGACATCGTTAATCGCATCTCATCGGAAGTCGCTCTTCTTTCTCCTTCTCTCTGTCTCCGCTCATCTCACAACACACAAATGGATGACAGCGACGGGAACGGAAAGCTCGCGTGTATTTGAACATAGGATTGCCATTCATTGCGCGACTCGCCCTCTCTCTATTCCCTCTCCCCTCTCCTTCCATGCCTCCACGCTGCCCTCGCTTTTGTCTCATTCGCAATGCGCTCTATTCGTTCACAAAGGCATGCTTAAATGCAGTGGCTTTCCTTCCCCTTCTTCTCGACGACGTGCAGCTTATTCCTACACAGAGCGAGAGGAGGGAGAGGAGGAAGGGGGATATAAAGAGAAGCAAGTTCGAATGCCTTTCAGGTGTCCGACACATGTGGAGCGGGCGAGTGCGAGTTTTGCGAGCGCTTCACAACTCGAAACTTTGGAGTTGGCTCATGCATCATTCATACTATTGTATTCATGGTTACATCTCCCTTCTGAATCGTTTTTTTTTCTAATAAATGAGCTTAGAACAGTTTCTCGAGAAGGTTTATGAGGCAATTCGGTTCGACCGCTATCAGTTGGGTTGGGAAGGGCGGGGCAGGATCTGGGAGATGGTTCGTATCTCGGAAAC
This sequence comes from Micoletzkya japonica, assembly GCA_900490955.1. Taxonomy (NCBI): domain Eukaryota; kingdom Metazoa; phylum Nematoda; class Chromadorea; order Rhabditida; family Diplogasteridae; genus Micoletzkya; species Micoletzkya japonica. The sequence goes on from LS843822.1 coordinate 28,072, forward strand.
CGCTGTAGACGGGACGGCGAAGCGACCGCGAAGTACGCGATTGGCCCCTAAACTTGCGTGAATCGTCTAACTATGGTTTCTGACATTATCACATCTTACATTCAAAAAATATATAAAATATTATGTGTATTTAGAAACTTTCTAAGTGATAGAAATTGAGATAGAATTTTCATTATTTGCTATAAAGTAAGGTAATCTACCTAAGGATTTGCTTGGAAAAGGTTACCGAGTGCGTACAATGCCTGCAAGGCCCGTCGGTAGTTCTTCGTCGTTAGTATGAGGACTATGGAGTGGACGGAAGAGTGGAGGGACGCCATTTCAACCGCGGCCATCATTACTACTGCAAATACCGGTTATAGCAGAGAAAAATGGAAGATGCCTCTGGCGCATCTTGCCTGCTCCAAATATGTCCCATCTCAAAGTATTAGTCATGATGAACTCAAAAAGTGTTCAATCTCTGATATGGCTGAATCTGGGTTAAAGGGCACCTCTGAGGACTTTCTAACCCCTTGGTTTCTTTCTTTCGTTTGAAAGAGCACTGTCGAAAAGCCACAATCCTGCATTTGCATCTTTTTCCCGCCATTCTCTGCTGTTTTAAATGAGGAGAGCAGTTTTATGCAAAGTTACATTGCTCTTCAGGGACCGCGCGAATACGAATTTCATTCTTTGAATACTGTAGCGCGCGAGCGGTCTGATTCGTAGGTATCGCTTATTAAAAGAATGAAGACATTCGTGTTCTGCTAAATATAAAAAAGAATAAATGTTCAAAATATGCTTTTGAGGGCTGGCAATCTCCTCAGAGGGGCCCTTTAAATTGCATTGCTGCTATGTAAGTGCGCAAAATCTGCTAAAACTCGTAAAGTCAAATTATACGTTCCGATTTTCGCCACTACACTAGGCATCTTTTCCCTGCGTCCTGCGGTAAAACAGTGGAAGTGAGCACAAGAAGATGTGACAGGTATAGATACTCTAACTAATCGCTGAACAGTTATCCCAACTTCTAAATAATGCTAAAACATAAGACTACTAAAATACGAGATAAACGATGAAATCGTACCCGAGATATTGAGCTGAAGGATGCCGCATATTGTCACAAAACTCATGGGTATGAGCGCTCCGAGTGTAGGAACGATGGTCTGTAGATATACATACTCGTTATATATCAAGGGAGCATAAAGTAATGCAATGTGTATCAGATCAACTAGTTTTTTTTCTTTTCGCAGTTTGCAGAAGTCTAGAAAACAATTTTCATTCGTCAATTGCACCTGGACAAGGAGGATTTGTATTAGTCGCATGTGAAAAATTCTCGTTCTCTCGCTAATATTCGCTCTGCTTCGAATCGTCCGAATGATGTCATATGTGATCTGAATGCTCAATTATGGTTCCATTATATCGAATAACTTACTCCGAACAGAAAAATACAGCCAAACAATCCACCCAGGAAAGCATTGGTCTGAAAGTAACCGAGGCGATCGATCGAGAAGCAGCTTAGTCGCTCTATCAGATTCTGCGGCCAATTTGGGTATATCTTAAAATCAGAGCATTACTACTTATGAATTTGATAAAATCAGAATAAACTCACGCACATCATTCACATATTTATCCTGCTCTGATGGATCCATATCGCCCAACTGCAATAGTTTCACATACAAAAAGGAACCTATGATGGGTCTCACATGGAATAAAAGTAACTCCCCAATGCCGACAACATAAATACTTATGATAAGTACTCGCAAACGCTTCTTTGAAAAACCTTTCTTCCACGATCCTGGAGGTTGAATTACCTAAATTTTTATATTAGCGAAGCTTTGCAGTAATAGACTTACTCTATGCTGGTACAGAAAACATGCTAAGATGGGCGCTGCATGACAGATAATCAGCATTATAAGAATACACTTAAAAGATCTTCGTTTGATAAAGTAACATATAAGGGTCTACAAATCAAAGCAGCTTAGCATTCCCCAATGAGCGCTCAGGTTAAATGTTTTGAAAAGAAGTCCTTCCCCGTAAATGCACGCTCCTGGTGGCGGAATAACGGGACCAAAGAGGAATTGTAGATACATATCCATCGTGAACGTGGTTAGCTGTATAATGCGACTTCGAGAAGTATTTTCGTATTATATTTTTAGAGATTTGAATCGACTTACAACATTCAGAAGGACGTAGGCTCGGTATTCCTTAGATGTACGCTCAGAGTGGAAGATAACGAGATAAATGGAGTGCGAGTTTATTAATATGGAAATAATTCCTCCCGCAATACGAAGTTCAGAGAAAAAGCTTAGAACAGAAGGATCTACTGCGTCCACCGTAAAATACGACATTCACGGCTGAAATTACGCAAAGGCCTTTTCAGGCGTAGGCAAAGATTGAAGAAATTTCGAAGAAACAAAGCATTGTTCACCTAGTAGAGTATGCCGGCGGTGGAGCTTTCCGTATAAATGCGTGTGTCTAACAGGTGTAAAATCTATCCATACACTAGTAAATCAGACAAGTTATCCGCTGCAAAGTTCAATGGCAATTAAGCAATTATCAGTAGAGCAAATTTAATAATAAATTGGAAAATGAAAACTTTAAAAAGTCTAAAGAAGAGACATCTTGCCGGAAACAAACGCTCTGCGAAATATGCATTACATATATCCAATTTAGCTGCTTGCAAGAGAAACAACACATGCATGTACAAGAAATAGTTTAACAGTTTCATGTTGCATATCTTGCAAGTTCAAAGTAAATGTCCAAGTACTGCGATCTGGTGTATGTTGCCACCTTCAGAACTTGAAATCTGCCAGGTGCTCATAATTCTTGCAGAACATGGTGAATGGAAACCCGGAAACATTTATCACTTTAAAACAACAAGCTATAGGAGACAGCACATCACAGAGCGAGATAAGCGAGAGACGAGAAGGTGATTAATTACTTTCTCGTCTATAACCGGTATTGATCCATCGATGTTTTCAAGATAAAACAATATTATTTCTTTAAAGATAACTTAAGAGTGAAGGTCAATCCTGAACTCGGACGTGATGAATCCGAGACCTTCGGGAGCGTTGATGGTTACGAGGAAGTTGTCTCGGTCGTACTCGAAATCCAAGGGATCAGGAGTGAAATCTGATATTGGCTGGTTTAATGGGCATAACCGCAAAAGATGAATTACCTCATTTTACAGTCACTTTTGCAAAATAAAATGCGCATCTATTCATTGAACACATTTAACCGACCATCAAGGAAGATATGGGCGGTTCGAGGGTAGAACTTGGCTCCTCGCAGGATGATCTTGTTGAAGATAATCGGAGAGTCCAGAGTTCCCTTTGAATCGACGATCTTGTTCGTTATCGTGTGCAGGTAGTCGTGCTCTTTCTAAATGTAAGAAGTTATTAATGTATCCTCTTCCTCGATGGTACTTTGTTACAGTTTTATTAGATTCGGCCATTCTAAACCCAAATTTAACACTCCTCACCTTGAAAGTGATCGACCAATACGCGTAGTTGCCCTTTTCGAATTCGTACGACTCGCCATCGTCCAAGAAGATTGTTCCGTTTGCGAAATCACCTGTATAGTTGATTTTTTTACTAATTATTAGCGTTCGTACCCTTAGCGTTAACTGCAATGTAGAGCGCCATCGGAGCCTGCTTGTAGTCCTTGGAAGAGCCTCCCTTGATGCCTTCCTGCAGATTTGGCAAGTTATAGATCGACATTAGCAAATGGTGATCAATCCGATGTTAGTCCCGATAAAGGTGATAAAACCGAAACCGAAACCGAAAATTAGTAGAGTATGATACCTGTACGGCGATGACACTGCCTCCCCTCTGGTAGACGGGTATGGTATACGGCGTAGCGGGTTGCTGTACAGCTCCAGGCGCTGGTCTTGCCTTGTTCGTGTCCCACTCGTACCAGATCTTCAAATAAGAGTTATCGAACTCATTGTTCTACACGATTTACCTCTCGTCTTCCCGGCAGGTACAGAGAAATCTGCTTGAGACCAGGATCTGTGATGGGTCGCACGAGGAGGTTCGCTCCGACCAGCCATTCACTGAACGTTGATTTAATGTTATCAGCAGTGTTTAATACAACTAAGATCACTAGCTTAACATACCGATCCTCGTCGTAGCTGGTTTCGTCATCCGGGAACTCGAGGAAAAGAGGCCGCATGGGAGGGAGTCCCGTCTTGGAGTGCTCGTAGAAGAGCGTGTACCTGTATTGCATCTTATAGTATAAAGAGATGCATAGTTCTTATAGCATAAAGAGATACATAGCTATCAATCATCATGTGTAATCGGAATAAAGCCGTAGTTGAAAAGGTAGTTGCATACCAGTAAGGTAGAAATTCGTATCTCTTGCGAATGGCCGCTCTGATAACGTCAGTCGTGTTCTCTCCGAAGAGCCACGGCTCGCGTCTAAAGGTTGCAAATGATTAAGTGTTGAAAATTTAAGAAGCAGAGTCTATGAACCTTTTATGCAAACTCTACCTAAGCGTCTCCATGTGAGAGTGGCCACGGAAGAAGGGCTGGAAGGCTGCTGCCTGATACCTTAACCACTGCGTTTTGCCCTTATAAGTAATAATATGTATTTCTCATTATAGATATTTCGAATGATCATGTATTCCTACTATGATTTAGGTGATCATAGCATTGGTAAATCGGAATCGACTTCTACTAATTAAATTTCTGAAAAGAGGCGGAGCTTTGAATTAGCAGGCCACAATCGCAGAAACATTCGAATAATACGGAACGTTGGGTCAACATGTTCTATCCGAACTTGCTTAGAAAATAGATACTTACCAACGCGACAGCAGCTCCTGATCGGGGTTCTTGAAGAATCCTCCCACATCCGCTCCTACGTGAGGAATGCCGGCCAGCGATAGTGAAAGTAGCATGGGTGTAGCGATCTGAATATATTATCCTATTTGTGGTCTATGTCTTAAGTCCTGATATTAAAGAGCATTTTCTGTTTGGGGAAGAATAATATAGAATCGAAGTATACCTTGAGATGCTGCCAGTCTCCAGTGTTGTCTCCGGTCCACACGGCCGCGGATCTCTGACTTCCCGAAAAGAAGGAACGAGTGAGCACGAACGGTCTCAGTTTACCCTCCATCCGCTTCTTGAGTCCGTTGAAAGTCGCAGAATGCTAAAACAGCGCGAGTCAAAATGAAGGAAAACGTTGTTCCTATGCCGGAAATCGAACGCGGGCCTTGCGGGTGAGAGCCGCAATTCATAACCACTAGACTACATCGGAGACCGGTGTGACTTGCCTGGTAGAAGCCATACATGTTGTGCACTTCGCGGTGCTCAAAGTCGCCATCGTGAACTGCATCCTTGTTCATGGTCAGCTGCAAGTGACATTATCATATCCACAGAAGATAATATGTATACGTTGAAAAGTTTACCTCAGGACCCGAAAACACTGATGGCTCATTCATGTCGTTCCAAATATGTACGTCGTTCGTTGTGCCCTCGTACTGGAAACGAGTTGTTAATACATGCAGATCATGAAAAGCTTACCTTATCGAGAGCGAACTGTTCCTCCCACCACTGTCGTGCTCGCGGGTTGACAAAGTCAATATACTTTGAATCTCCGGGCCAACAATTTCCGACGTAGTCCTTCACGTTGTTCGAGTCCTTAGATAGTAGCTACCAAAGAATTCCCAACAATGCATACCTTGACGAACAGATTCTTCTTGTTGGCTTCAGCGTAAAGACGGTACTTCTTGTCCTTCTTTATGTGAGGATCCACAATGTTCACCAGCTTTCTTCCCTGAATTAACGGGGTACAAGTCAAGTTGGAAATCAAGTAATAAAGTACCTTGCTAGCCAGATACTCGATCATGCCCTTGGGATCGGGGAATTTGGTCTTGTCCCAGGTGAAGTACTTCTTGTCCTCGGTATGTTCAATGTCCAGCCACATCACATCGAGGGGAATCTCGTGCTCGTCGAACTTGTCCACAACCTACATATAGCTCTTAGACTGTAAATTATTACAAGATAGATAATGATTTAACACATCACTGCTATAAAGGAACATGAAGTAAGGTCGTACCTCTCTAACATCCTTCTCGTCCTTGTAGTTCCATCGAGATTGGTGGTAGCCGAGTGAGAAGAGCTGAAAGAAAGGATGATGACGGTCTTTAGCGAGGGTCTCCTTACGGGTGGAAGAGGATAGCGTCCGGTGAGAGTAGAGTACTGGCGAACGAGGTCGTGAGGGCGGGGACCGAGGAAGAAGAAGAGGTCAATGGTCCCCGACTCGGAGAAGAATCGCGTGTCGACCTGCGAAAGAAGATCAAAAGTGAGACTGCGAAAGTCGAGGTTTCTTTTTTTACTTTTATAGGGTTTGTTTCTTCTCCATAAACACTTTTTAGGCACTCAAGAAGCGTTGAAAGCCCTAGAAAAGTAATGATGTACCTGGTGAATCTGCGAGGCAGGATTGTCGTCGGTAGCGATGAGCGAACCGTGAACACCCTGCATAAAACGGTTATCCATTTACACCTTGAGGGAGAATCACCTTGTCCGCTCTGGTGTACGCAACGTCTACCCACGTCTCAGACGGGTTGAGCCATAGGAATCCTAGGGTGCGGTCCTGCAATATGTTGTTTTGAAGAATATTATTATGGTTCGTGTAGCAGTTGTACCTATATTCAAGTACATCAGAGAGCAAAAGCGCAATCCTTGCAATCTACCTTAGCGACCGTCGAAATGTAGGGAACCGATCCGTAGAGCGCCATCGGACTGCTCGCTTCGTACTCGAAAACGTCCAGGTTGTAGAGGCGGTAAGGCTCGTAGTCACTGAATTCATAATGTTTTTTCTCTTTTTCTTGGTTTCCTTGTGTCTTCTTACATTGTCGATCGAAGCGATAGTCCATCAGCGTGCTCCGGAATACCATAGGCAAACTTGAATCCGATCAACGAAATGTCCACTCCAACACTGCTCGAACCTAAAGTACTTAGCCACTCACTATTCTGCACATACCTTCTCTCGTTACTCTGCCTAGTCAAGAGGCAGAGAAACGAGAGAGCACGAGAGAGAGAGGCAAACCCGCGCTGTAGGGGTTTGCAGACACTCCCGTCCTCCTCTCCCAACTGCCATGATAGCTCAGTTGGGAGAGCGTTAGACTGAAGATCTAAAGGTCGCCGGTTCGATCCCGGCTCGTGGCATCTTTTTTGCGCTTTTTCCCAACGCACCCCAGGGCTTGAGATCGCGGTGTTCTCCGAAGTCTTCCTCCCAGAAGCCGTCTCCGTCCTTTTTCGGCTTGCGTCCTCGTCGATAGTGCTCGAACTTGAGCAGTTCGCGAGAGTTGATCGAGGCTACTATGCGGTTCTTCGCATAGATATCGATGCGGAAGGGCACTCGGAAGATGACGATCTGAAATCACTCATTTTGATGTTTTAGTAACATATATCAAACCTTGTGACCGTCCTTCGTCAAAATGGAAATGGAGTTCTCGTCCTCTTCCTTGCGCTTGATGCTGAAAACGGGCATTGTACAATTTCATATTTACAACTTCAAAAGCTGTAATAGCAACACACTTTTGCTGTTTCGGCTGTCCCTCGTCGAACACGTCAACAGGATTGAATCGAGCTTTCACCGGTTTGTCCGTGGCTTCATCGATGTTTATCCTGCAATATGACATTGAGAATCTTGCCGTCATATCTTTCTTAGCACGTAGTTAGGCATAGTTTGTTCACCATACACAATCGAATGAGGTACCTGACTGTGCTGTCTTCCAGCGTGACCACAGACAGCTTCAGCTTGTTTCCGGCCTCCTTGCTCTTGAGAATAGCGGTAATCGCGGTGTCATTAGCCGCGATCGATCCCTCCTCGATCTGGTATCCGGTCGGCTCCTTCAGAGCTCGATGCCGTCTAATAGGCTCTATTCGTTTCAAAGCGTGTTTTCACTTATATCTTCTTATTCAATTGGCTTCCTTTCATATTATCAACCTAGCTGTGAGACAATACGTGCTCTCCCTTACACCGTTCCCCGTTCATTCCTTCGCGAAGCTTCTCTAGCTTCCTTCCTTCCCTTCCAGCCCTCTTTCTGTTATGGCTCCTCAGTCCCAGTCCGGAACAGGTTTGCCTTGCAAGCCGGCTCTTTCTCTCATTCCTCTCTCATCACAACGCTCCCTAACCCTCTGTGCTCATCGAAACTTCAAGAAGAATGGCAACTTGGAAGCAGACATTTGGATATTGCTTCGCTTAGTAGATCAACAGTGGAGGAAAGTCAAAATTCAAAAATATAGCCTACTTACTCGCCATCCATACATCATGTTAAAAGTTGTCTATGCTCATTGTTGCAAGTGAGTGCGCTGTTCGACCAAACGCGGTCGTTTGTAGTCTGTTCATTCGTGCCAGGCAACTGGTCAAACTGCGCACTATCTCAATCTCTCTGTGCAATTCCCCGTGTCCTCCCTATGTGGTTGTCCTTATCGGAGGAATTGACAGTTTGACAGTCATCAACTTGCGCACTCTTCCATTACCTATCAATCGAAAGGAGAAGATAAGGATGGGGTGATGGATCAAGAGACTGTCGTTCTTACTTGCAGAATCCCGAGTGGAGGCAGGCCTTGAACTTGGCTCGGTCGACTGCTCCGGCGAGGGAGATGAGGCCCAGCGCAGCGAAGGCGACCGCTAGCCTCATGGTGGAGGGCGAGGAGTGAACTGACGATGGGAAGGAGACGGTGTTCGACGTGTGGATCAAGACGAAGTGACACGGTGGCGGCTGCTCTCTCCGCCTCCTTCCCCTTCACTCTCTCTTCCTTCCTCTTCCATCCCCTCTCTCTCTCTCTCGCTCATTTCCCTTCCCCTTGAGGTGACCCTGAACTCGATTCCTGCTGCTCTCGATCGACATGAAATTGAAAGAGACCGGGAGCCTCACTCCCTCTAGGCCGGGAAATGGATTTAATTGCGCAAAAACATCGGTAATTATACACCTTAACATTATCGTTTACGCTTAAGTTTAACAGGAACGAATAGTGTTCATGCGAAGCTTTATACAGAAGTACACGATAGGGGGCATACAACGAGATGGGAGATAGAATGGGAACGTTAGGCGCTACAGTGATCACTAGAGCAGAGCAATAAGGGAATGAGGGAATCGGCTATGAACTAGGAGCAGTTCGTGACATGTAAGAAGACGCTTTTTAACATATTGTGCTTGACTGAGTTGAGCCTTAGTAGATAGAAGATGGAAGATGGGTGCATATCACGAATTACCCCTTGGCCCGTAGCAGTCGCTACTGGCGAGGCCTAAGGAGCGACTTGCGGTGAGGGTTGCTTTTCAGGCTGAGACCAATGAAGCAGCTCCGTTAGGCAGCTCCAGTTGGTGCGAAACGAACGAACTTGCGCGTTCCAGAAATTCTGTAGATAAGCTACAAATCCACATGATGGAACAGGCAAGTCAACCTGTGCTACCGCCTCGTTTCTGCATAAAGACCATTTTATATGTGGTACGGTAGCATAGGTACGGTAGGTCGGGTTACTGTATGTCATAGAGAACGGGGGGAGGGGAGTAGGGATGTGTCGCCACAACCTGTACGGGATCAAGCGTGTGCGAGCTGGAGACGGACCAGGCGAGAGTACGGTAGTGTCTAGACCTACCGTATATCTCCCATCAATCCGTCCGACGCTCCACAGAGTATCTGTCAAGCCGTAAACGAGAGTGTATAGTCTATACCGAGAACCCAGAGAAAGGGGAGATGGGGAGATAGTGTTCGATAACTGACAGCGGTGAAGCCTCTCTAGGAAACGAATGAGAAAAGAGAGCTTTTGGCGAAGATCGCGGTGTTACGTGAGAGGATCGGGTAAGGGGGGGGGGGAAGAGACAGTTCAGCGGGATTACAGAGTGAGGAACACCAGTAGGGACTATGTACGCATACGAGATAAGAGACGGTGATATAAGCGAGGAAGGGAAACGGGGGAATCGGGAGATGTCGATGTGTGAGGAGTGAGAGGGATGATCAGTTCATGTCCGAGTGGAACGAGCCGCGGGAGCTCGAGTCCTCCATGTCTGAGAGTATCATTTTATCGCGAACACACATTCTTCTCATAATCTAGGCATAGACGGAGTCAAACAGTTGTTCAAGATTGGCCAGCATTTGGCCTACAGTATACCTCCAGCCTCGTGGAAGAGCGAAGGGACTGAGGGAGGGCCCATGCGATCGATCGAGCTCTTCTCCGCCGCCATGTACGCTTGGGCCGCGTCGAGAACCGTGCTGGAAAAGAGAAATCAATATGCTTCCTAGCTGTGCAAGGATAATGCTCACTACGCTCGAAATGAAGATTTCGTTAGTGATTGAAAACTGCCCTACTTAGCTATAAGGTACCGTATACCAACTATGGTCTCGACGCATACATACAGGCTACCTCAACCCGACAACGTTAGATCTACAGTAATCTACCCCTACCGTACCTCACAAACTTATCCCTGGCCGAGTCGGGTCCGGACAGCTCGCGGATCTGCTGTTCTTCTGAATATACTTGATGATAACCAAGCCAAGGATGACCGAACCCACTTTATGCGCAATTTTATGGCTATCCACCGTTTCCATAACTAGGTCGAGAGGGCGGCACGCAAAATGCTCAGTACATTCTAGCCTTCGACTGATGACGTTTGCAAGTGTTTCATAAACTAACTTAAGATCACAAATGGAAGCGACACTCAAGAAGCCACTTCTGCTCTGGACTTGAAGTCTA
>LS843822.1:38848-62139 GCA_900490955.1 Micoletzkya japonica
TCTCCACCCCCCCCCCTGAGAAGTAGTGAAAAGTGACCGACATCGGAGGTCAGTTCACCTCCTCCCTCTCCTCCGATAAGAAGTGTCTCAAAAAGAAGAGTGAGAGGAGGAGAGGAGAGGCGATAGAGAAGAGGACGGAGTATGGATTCACCTTGGGAGATGGACTTATGTCGCCTCCTGTGAGCGAGGAAGGACGGTCGTGAAAGCTCGATTCCGTGCTGTAATGACGAGTTGGGCTTTGCTGTGCTTCTTATGATCATAAAGGACGCGTGGTTGCAGAGAACACGATTAAGATGGATCCCATAAGATTCGAGGCGAAAGTGCGGGCGCGCGCAGATCTCGTCAAGTAGAAGTAGGACGCGAAGGACAGGGGAGAGAGTAGCTAGAGATGAGTGATTGAGAGCAGAGTCTCCCTTTTGATACAGCACCATTGGTTTATCAACAATCCTGTTTGAGCGTTTGTGAGAGGCACATTTTTTACTTCCCTGCGAAATATTGCCCAAAACTATAATGCACGTTCCAGAGTTTCCAAAGCTAGTAATGCGGTGCTCATCTGGTTCAAGAAATAGTTTGGAAGGAGTTGCAGCTCGTCATGCTGTAGACGAGATGAACCATTAAGTTTTGATAGGTCTACTTGAGCATATATATATATATATATATATATATATATATATATATATATATATATATATATATATATATATATATATATATATATTTCACTTACGGAGTCGGCTGATTCGTCAACGCGATGATGTCCTCAGCATCGATGTATCCTCGTTCGTAAGCAGATGTCAGCGCTTGCTGTAGCTTCCTGGAAACAAGAAACTCTTAATCTCCTATCTTGCTTCTCAAAAGATATGTCAGAACATAGATGTGCTTCGGTTGTTCATAATTCCCTACGTGAGAGAACCTCTAATATGCTCTTCTCCCCTTTTCTCCGCACTCGATAGCCCACTTATGCTACAAACAACTTTTTGTCCGACACTTCATTCCGCGAACAATACTTCTTATGTAAATTCGTCAGACTGTGGCTTATAAATATTCATATGGCTCGGCGAAATGCGAAAAGCTCGTTTCCTCCCTTTTCTCTTTCGAGAACCGCTACATCTGCACGGAATGCGTCATTCATCTACTAAATCAGCGGAAATTACGATAATACGCCTTTTGACGGAAGAAACCCCGTCATTTGGTCAGTGCAGAACAAATGCGTTAAGACGCGAACTGCAGCCTTCTCAATCGCTCTAGTATTTACGATGAAGCCAGGCCAATATGTGGCTGCTATTATATCTCTTGGAAAGCATATTGTGTAATACAACGTAGTTGCAACGGTGGCGTAGAATAAATGTCCTATGGTTGCGTTAATTTTGCAGGGACTCGCCATAGATTCCCACCTTTTCTCATTGTTCAGTTGGTCCATCTGCTTGCCGAGCGTATTGAAAAGGAGTTCCTGCTCGTTCTCCAACGCATTCTCCTGATCGATCTTCTCCTTCCGCATACGGTCCATGTTCTGAGCAAAATCGATATCAGATCACGAATACATCGATTTATTCAAATCTAAATCTGAATGTTTTGCAAAAACTGCTAAGGTTTGCTCATATTGAAGTCTCACTGACTATTTTTGAAAGCTAGTTTTAACACAAGCAAGGGGTTGTTGAGCACGAGTAAGCTATGTATGTGGCAGTAGTAATGAGTATGCGTACGTACCTTCCGACTGTTGGCCATCTCCGTCTCCATCCGTCGAATGGTCTGCAGGAGGTTGTCGATGAGTACGCCCTGTTCCGTCTTCATCTTGCCCTCGAGACTGTCGCGCTCCGTTTGCAGCTACAAAGTAGAGGAATTTGCATAAAATTCAAAATTTGACAGTGAAATTTGGCGGGTATATGATTACATTAATGTGCCTACTGTGCTCGCAATCGGTCTGCCACTGGTTACTCATCAACGTTTGACGGATGCCCTAACCAATGTCCTAAAAATACCCTAAACAGCTAGCGTTTCGCGGACTACCTGCTCGATCCTATACCGTATACAGTGCAGACAACTGCGGGGACTGCCGCCGTCGTTCATTTCTTGGATACCGTGGGGGGGATGATGCGATGCGGCTAAGAAACGAGCACGTCAAGCTCCGCCCCCCAGGAAATCACAAAAAGCGCATCGATGACATCAATCAGCCAGAGCGAAAATGCTTGCCCACTATGGTTCTTAAACTATATCACGTATGAATGGCCAATACAGGCCCAGAGCTAGAGCACGACTAACAGCGAATGTTGCTCCTGCAGCAATGGAAGCCAAGCGTATGAGAGAATGTACGGGAGATGGCAAAACCCCCTTTATATATTAAAACCTCCTATGTTATTTATTGTTCTCCGTGTCCTTGTTTGCATAGATATTGCATCGTAGGTAAAGACTACGGTAGGCTTCTTACTGCGCTACTATAGTGACGTCGTAGCTTTCCCGTCTTTGCAGATGATTTGTTAAATCCTCGAGTACTGGTGATACCTGCTGTATTCTCCTCATCAGGTCGTTCGTCAGAAACTCCTCCTCCTGCTCGTATTTCTGCGCCAGCGTCTCCTTGTCGTTCTTCAGCTTCTGTATGCGTTTGAGCAGGCAGTTCGAGATGTACTCCTCCTCCTGTTCCGCCTGAAATACAGCCTTACACCGCACACAGCTACCACGGGATTACGGTATCTCCTCGAGATAGTGATCGTAGACCTCATTAGTGAACCGCTATTCTCGATTCTCAAGACGGTAAAGGTAAGTGTTTCGACGTAGCGTGCCGAGTAGCACAGTGGAGCACTTTGGTAGCTACTCTCAAGTGGGTAGGCCTCACTAAGAATGTTATTCTTGTCCTAAGTCTGTTCATACCAGACTTAAAAGTGGGAATGTGTATAAGAAAAAAAACAGGTAAAATATCCTTCGTTAAACTTCTGCGAGCAAAATTGAATGCGACATCTCGGGGAGCCAACTCATTGTGTCCTCTAGCAATGCTCGTCTGGGAACGGGCAGAGTCAGAATAACCTTCCTCGTTTTCACACTGTTAGGAACGATGCAGAAATCAGGACACTACGTGTCGCGGGGCGGCGCTATGATTGGAAGATTGATGACGGTTGCATATTGTATGAGAACTGGCGGAGGGATAAGCTGGGGAAGCAGCGAATGTAAAAGAGAGCAAACGCAGTGAGAAGCCTCGTAAAAGAGACGGATGCACGTTGGCACTAGCCGCGGTGTTGCCATTGAAAGCATGTTGCCGAATTGTAGTGTTCGCTCCCAAACAATGGAACATCTCCCTTTTGGACTAAAGGTTACGGTATTGGTCACCCCCCCCCCCCCGGTTTGCATTGTGTTCGGCGCCACGTTGGGACTTTGTGAGCGTTTGTAACTTATACAGACATCTTTCACTATCGATCTTTTAGTAGGCATAATGCCTATGTGCACATTCCTTCGTTGGAATGGATAACCTATCCCTCTCAATGCGGAGTGACTCGCCTTCGCATATATCTTGACGTACGTCTCGCGCATCTGCCTGTTTTGCATCTGGAGCAGATCGAATTCCTTCTCCTTCTCGCGGTACATTCTCTGCAAACAACACTGACATATTTCAGGGCAACAAGCAGGACTGCCCCATTGAGTCGTCTCGCACTCCAGTTTCCATTATCCGAAAGAGCTGTTTGCCAGGAAGTGGAGATACTTTAATGACGAGATACTCTATGTGGTTTAGTAGTTGTTCTCCATACACATAGCTACGTAGAATACAATAGTGTTGAACACAATATCCCATGTGATGACTAGCGTGCGGATCTCCAGGTCCTGTTTCACACCTTTATCACAACTATTCGGTGCCCAAACATAATCGATGCATGCTTACAACTCCCTTTAGCACCGCGTATCTTCGTGAAATTGCAATAAAATTATTATTATTATTATTATTATTATTATTATTATTATTATTATTATTATTATTATTATTATTATTATTATTATTATTATTATTATTACGGTATCCGCCCATTGCTCACCTCGGTCTTCCTCAGGGCCTTGCACAGTTCGAGTGCATCCCGCAGCAGTCGGCCCTCAGACGTGTCCGTGCTCAGCTCGATCGTCCCGTCCAGAACGGTACCCGACCTCGGCGACATCGAGCACTGCCGGTGCACCTGTCAAATGACATTGTCACCTCCCGCTCCCTCATACGTCATCTAAGGGAGTAGAGCCTCAATGGTCCCCAATTCCCAGAACAATCAACGCCGTGCGAACACGGAGAACTCTTCCGATCGATGGCGATGGCGTCGTTCCCGCTTGCACGAAAGGGGCCGTAAATTGTCGGCAGAGCGCCGATTTCATTGCCCACTCTCTACCGCTCTAACGGCCGCTATCGACGAGCCATCGAGAGACACGTTGCAAGACTTTATTGCACGATCTGCACACTAATTCGGTTGACGAAAAAACGCTACCAATGTTGCTATTTGAGCTGGCGTTCTCGGCAACGCTTACCAGGATCTGCTTGAAGAACTCGGGGTACTTGGATCGGAGTTCGGCCTCCTTGCCGAGGCCGGAGAAGAGCGACTCGAGGGAGGACGTGGAGCCGATGCCCGAGGACAGCATCGGGGCGGCCGCTTCGAAGGACACCGACAGACTCTGGAATCGCGGTTTATCTTTGAGGAGAGAGATATGCTAATTTCGCGTTCCCTAGCAATACTGCATGCAAGGAAACTAGATAGAAGATGGGACAGAATGTATGGTCAATGGTGACTACTAGCGTGGTCCGAATGAGCTTAACGGAAGCACACGGAGACGGATCCGCGTTTAGACGGCTTCTCAGAAAAGGATGAGTATGCAGATACTGTGTAGCTAAAGTAGCGAGACTCGTCTATGTAGACGGGAGCAATTAGCGCTATGAAAGAAAGAGGCTATCAGAGCGGCCGATCGCTTCCTATTCGCAATCAACTACAAAGGGGTGCCGCTATGACGCGCCATCGACAGAATTGCTTTACGGGGCGCTTCCGCCGGGAGCCGTAGAGGACTACAGTCATCGTGTTGAGGCTAGACTAAGTAGTTGCCAAAGGAGAGTGGAATGACTATCGACGGAAAAGAGGACGTAGATAAACGTCAAGTCGCATTCATCAGCCGTCTTGTGAGAGAGCGAGAGCCGAATGCCATCTCATTCCCCCCCCCCTTTCCTATCCTCCCCTCTTCTCTACTTTGTTTAGTCTCTCTCTCTCTCTCGCTCTCGGTCTTTGCCTATATACGACCCTCCGAAATGTTCCTTATGGCGCTGGTGCCCAAGACTATCTGTACTACTCTCCGCTGGACTGTGGTTTGACCTCGAACGCCCAAACCAGGTCGAGAGCGGAGCGTGCACTAGCCTACCGATACAAGTCCAACATCAGATAAGCTACCGTACGCAGTCGCTATCGCAAGCACCTCTAACTAGACCTCCTCCTCCTCTCGTCTCTTCCGAGAAAGGCGCAGACTAATACGTAGGTATAATGATGATGAGAGGAGAGCGATAGGGACAGAGAACGAGGCAAGGGAGGCCATTATCAATGACTCTGTGCTAAGCGGAGACGGAAGGCTGTCAACACAAAGAGGGAGGGAAAGGTTCCCCTGAGAGAATCGTTAGAGGGGGGGGGGGAAATTAACCCGACCGTCTCTCATTAGGACCGATCTTCTTTTAGCGATGGAATGCGATGTATGAGCCGCCCTTGCTACGTTTCGCGAAGGACGAAATCAGCTGCCGCTTTCCGATTAGTACATACGTGGATAGGGGGGAGGGCAGTGACGTCATCCAACTCCCCTTCCCCCCCCCCGTCGTCCCGATGTGAACAAGAACGCCTATTCAAACAGCGCTTGGCGTTATTTTGTGGTGGATTGGTACCGCAATCGTTCATTAACATTTGCGGCTCTTGAATCGATTGCGGAAGAAGTTCATTAGGCGATGGAGAGAGTTGAGAAGATGAGAAGGGGGAGCAAAGAGGTGGAGGGCGGTTTCGCGTATGATGGGATGCAGTGAGTTCCACACACGTTGAGAGGTTCTCCTCCCACCCACGAGACCACCCTCTGCGCATGAGGAGCAAGCTTCCTACTTGAGCGATGACTATCGACAGCTAACTGGGATGACTGAACCAACTACACGGAGCGTTTCACGACTGTTTCGCCATCACCGTTTCGCCATCACCGGGCATACACTTAGTCGTCTAGTGACTCCTAGTCCTCCTGTGTCTCGTTTCTACAGACATTCCCACACCCCTTAGACGTGTCACTCTTCGTTCATTGTCTATCCCCAATAGTTGCATTAAATTAATAATGGCACAGCATCAGAGTAATATAACGAATAGGCTCTTCTCACCTCATCGCTCGGAATGTCCCCGCACTCGCTGCTCATGTCGACGGAGGACTCGTCGTGTCTCGCTGCCATTCTTCGCTTCTTCTCCGACACCACGCGATGGCAACCTGAGCGGTATTCGATAGAGCCGGGAAAGGAAACAGTAAACGACGACTACCTTTCATTCAGCACTACACCGGGTAGAATAAAATAAGGGGAATGCTTTCCCAACTCTAATTATCGATTGCTGATGGAGTTACTGTACAAAATAACTATCACGCATACTTATCACTCCAGTGTATTTCCATAACGATGTGTTGCGGCTAACGTCGTAACTAGTGGTATGACGAGTCTTGACTGCTTATAGCTTATTGGCAATCTTACTTCAGGTTGCCTTGCACTTTGGTAGATAGCAATGATGCATGGTAGATAGCCATATCAAAATTATTTTTGTGAAATATCTTTATTATCCACGAAAGTAGTCCACTTGGGATACGGTACGGCTCTTCGAATCAATAGTGCTGACTACAATTCCCCCAGGATTATCGCTAGCCGTAAACAGTTGATATACCCATACGGGTACGTTGATGATCGAAGATCGATCGCTATCATTACGGGTCTGGTCTCTTTTTCCTCAAGTGGTGCACACGTATACGGTCCATGTTGGCCGTTAGGAGACAAGATAGACATTATGTTTAGTTATTTTAGATATGGACCAAGATTTTCTTGGCCCCATTCCATCGCGAAGCTCTTGTACTTCCTAAGCAATCTGGGCGATACCGTATCAGATTGTCTACTGTCTAGGAGATAGACTCCCCAACTCTCTTTCACAAGTAATTACGGGTGATTCCAGTTTTGTAGGCCAAGCTCCTAATTGGATACGCGATCGGTGTTTGAGGTGACGACTAGCTAATGAGCACGAGGAGAGACACTCATACGAGGGAGGAAAAAGAGTGGGAAGCAGCTTCCACGAGGTTCTTCCACTCTCCAGAGCTAATTGAACTAGTTCATTAGCTGTCCTACCCTACCGGACTACGTAATAATAGAAAATCGTCGCGTAGATAAGTATGCACGTATGATACTAAGGTAGGTGCTCATTCGATAAACTTGATTAAATGCTAGTCTCTCTTTCTCTACCTGACGTCACGACCGTCCGTAGTATGGGGCTTCTAAAGCCGCGAGAATTTCTATACCTACAGTACGCTCGGATATAAATGGGGAAGTTCGCTAATCAATACGTGATGGTGTTGGCTTACATTGAAACTTTGCGGGGTTATGATTCAATGAATAGTAATTTCGAAAGAGATCTTGATTTTGAAAGTTTGAGAAGTTGGTACTCACCCTTAAGGCTGGAAGGCCGCCGTGTTGGCTTCGCGGGGTGGTCTGGAGTCTGGAATCGTGGAATGGTGTTGGAGGGGAGGAGGGGGAGAGAGAAGGGGATGGAGAGGCGAGTGGGAAGGAGGGAGAGGTGGGAACAGTGTGGAATGGGTCGAGGGGAAGGGTGGAGAGAGGGAGCGAGAGAGACACGGAGCAAAAAGAAACACAGACACAAGGAGAACGGCCCAGCCTTTGCAAGAGGTGGGAAGGAGGGGGGGACGAGAAGGGAAAGAGGGGATGGGAAGGCGGAAGGAGAGGGGAAACGAGAAGAGAAACGGAATACAGAGCAAAAATGGCTCATCCCACGGCCGATAATGGTATTGGTTCAGAGAGGGAACGGAAAAGGGGGATTGGAGGGGCGGGTGAATAAAACGGATAGGAGCGGAAATATACACACAGAGCGAGTGGAGATACTGAGTGGCATGGGGTGCTAAATCGAGTAGATGGATTAGTGGAGAGGAGAGAAGGGAGAGGGGTATCATCGGAAGGGACGGGGACGGGGGGGATCCCAGTATGGTCTGGAAGAAGAGGGGATGACATGAGAGGGGGTGGGCAACTCGATAGAGAGTAGAGGGTACGGAGAGAGGGAGAAACGGAGGGGTAATGACCCTACTACCCACTATCTATCTATCTCGCTCCTCTCTTACGCCAACTCACAACATCGGCGATAAGCGAACGATGGATCACACCTTGTTAAGTAGGGGACAAAAAATTATTGGAGAAAAGGGGAGTGAAACCAGTTGTACGGCATCGCATATCATGTATAGATCAAGAATTTAGAGGGTTTCCTATCGATTAACCCCTTTTACTGAGATAAAACTAACATTACACAGCAAATGAGCGTTTCTCAGCTTACTTATGGCAGCTTTTCCTGCCTAAATGGCAAAGAAGGACACAGCCGTGTACTATTCGCGTATATTCATTCTGGCGCCGCAATACAGGAATTGCAGCGTGATTCACGCCTTCGATAAGGGGAAATGGAAAAAGGAAAATGGGAAAGTGTTGTTTTCGCTTTCGCGTGAGAGAAAGGCGTATGGTTGGAGCGGAATGGAGCCAGGCGAAAGCCGAAGATAACAAGAGTTAGGCTCAGTAAATAGTACGGAAGGAGTCAGCTGTGCCAAATGATTGGTTACGAGAGTTGGAGGGAACAGGACTATCAGTGGAGAGGAACGGAGGGAGGGAGGGAGGTTAAGAGGTAAGGAGGGAGAGAGAGTGCGTGAGAGGCAGAGGGTCCAGAGAAAGAGAGAAGAAGAGAGGGACACTTCGACTCTCTCCCTACCCACCAAACACACGCGTGCGCGTTGAACGGACCGGGTTACGGTAGGCGGCCAAGCGGGTGTCGTATTGGGTCAGACTCGTGATCCGGCCCGGGAGCGACAAAAAATGGAGTACTGTAGCTTTTCTTGTTTTTCAAATAGTAGGCACGCAACAGGCTCCCCTATTCAAGCAAGGATGGCGATTATTTACCTAGAAACTGTTGTGAGTACGCAGAAATGGAGAGAATAGGCCCAGTGAGGCGAAATGCATGATGAGAATGACAAATAATGAAAGCCTCGAGACATTGTTCGAGACAAATTGACCACAGATTGACTTCAGCATCAGCACAAATTAGTACGTTTCTGAATTCCGAACAATTTCTGCGAATTTTCTATGACTGGTAAATTGAGAAGCAACTATTGTAGATGTTGAGTAAAAGATATAGCGAATAAGCTGATTCTTTTCTCGTTGTCGCAACAAATTTCGTATTTCTTGAAACTAATTAAGCAATTTGCATTTGTAGGCCTAAAAGTTGGCATACAAGAGCCCGAGGAGCTTAAGTTACGATACATCCGAATTATGATCCCGGAACTTAGATCTTACAGCAAATTGCATTCATGATGGCCCCTACTAGTTCCTAAAGGACAGAAATATTAAAAGACTTTATTATATTAGATACTTTATTGAAGCAAGAGGGAAAACCTCAAAAATTATCATAAAAAGTAATAACCATATGGAGACTCTACGCTAATCTAGGAGGAAGTTACGCAATGTCCGAGGGCCGGCATATGCATATAGGCTCGCTCGTTCAGTGTAAAGAGAGTGACCTTCCATCCCTCGAGAAGCTGGTCTCTCTTTCTCTCTCCCCCTCACCTCCCTTCCTCCCTCCTATTCTAACAGTTGTCACTGACCCTCCGCGCACCCACAAAAAGCCGTTCTCTTTCCATCGATCCAGAGACTGACCAGTGGCTTCTCCTTAGTGATGAGAGATGGGAGAGTGCCTGAGAAATGCACGAAAATAGGGAGGGTAGGGGGAGGGAGGGAGGGGAGAGACAGAATGCGAGTCTCGCGCCCAGTCCTTCTCCCCTTCCTCTTTCCTCTCCAACCTTCCCTTCCAGGAGGGTTAAGGGACGTCGCATGAGCTTAGGGATTCCTAGTCCCTTTTCTCCCCTTTCCATTCCCTTTGTTCCGGTCTCGCCTCATTTCCTCCACTCTTTCCCCCCCCCCTTCTCGTTCCTTCACTTTTTCACTCCTCTCACGGCATTTCAAGCCTTTCCTATCTTAACTTTTCGCCCCCCCCCTTATCCTTATTCTACTTCTCTCATTTCTTTACTAGCTTTTTCAAGCAGAAGCACCAAGAAGAATAATGTGCATTCTTATGGCTGTTTCAGAGTGCTTACCTCTTCGAATACCTGATTTCACATAGTGTTGTTTAAATGTATTTTCTGCTCTTTTTATAGCTCTTTCTATTTTCGTGAATTCGTCCCGTAACATCTCTTCGTCGAGTGTTTTCGTGAAGAAGAGGAATGGGGACGCGCGCGCGCTGGATCAAAACAAAAGGGACCAAATGACCTGCGCCCTCATTTCCTGCTGGTTTGCCTACCGGAGCGGTAGCTCCCACAGTATTTAATTTTAAGATTTCCGCATCTTACTTTGCAATACGTTTTCTGCAAAGAAGCCGTTAGCATGTTATTTCCTCTATAATAGCTGCGAGGACTTTCTCCACGTCCGTTTCTCTCCCTCTCTCCTTCGCCTTTAATATCCGTCGTTGTTTGTGCCGTCTATCCCTTGTCTGCCTGCCTGTCTGTCCATCTTTCCTTGTCTGTGTGTTTCTCTCGATCACTCTCTCACCTTCCACTCTTCTCCCTTTTACGGCTCCCCCCCCTACTCAGGGGCCTACTAATGCAATGCCCTTCTCTTGGGTGAAATGCCGTCCGGATGGCAGGGGATAGTGAAGAAGAGAGAGCGAGAGCCGACCACTCTCCTATAAATCCCTCGGAGTGAATGATTGCACGTATCAGCACAGTTGTCTCTAAGAGGAACAACGAGAGTGAAGGGAGCACCAGTCTTACTTCCCACCCTCTCTCTTCCTGTGTTCAAACGTGCATCAAGGGTCGTTGACGCAAGCCGGGACAGAGGGACAGGGAGAGGGGAGGGAGGAAGAGTGGGAGAGACTGTACAGAAGGATAGGAGGCTATCCCAAGCGTTCGGCTGTGCAAACTCCAGTTGTTCTGTAATGGTCTACTCGAGAGAGAGAGAGAGAGCGAAGGAGAGTCGATTGATAGCGATCATTCCCCCCCCCCTTTCTGGAGAAGGGGAATAACACGCGCGACGTATGCATTCTCTCCGTCTCTCTCATCTCTCTCATCGACCTCTCCTCTCGCTCCACCACTCTGCGTGCACTCTGCTCCTGCCTCCTTTATCCGCTACCTTGTGTGCCTCCCCTTTAGCCACCGCAAAACTGTGACGCATGTATGTAGAAGATGAGAGTATGCCAAGATGTAGTTTGAGCGCCATTCCTAGCACATCTCTGAATTAGAGCGGTTGCTCGCTCGTCGCGTCTCTCCTCTCCAACCAATTTGCATCAGCAATCTCGCCGTTAGCCCCCGTTGTATTTCCTTATCCAACGAGGGGGGGGGGCTAGACACACTCTTTTCCCCCGTTAAGCGAGTAACATTTTGAACCCGCCTTATCGCCCCGTAATTCGTATCTCTGATCAATCACTCTCACTTTCTCACACCTCTCCAAGCGACTTCGACTCTTATACTATTGTAAGTACGGGGGCCATCTTCCTTGGGTAATGTGTGAAGGGCTCGTATAGCCTCCATTAGTCACTGAAGTCTTGGTCTTATCGAACTTTGGATAGACTTCTTGACCACTCATAGGTCCGATACAGTTCTTAGGTCATAGATCAACTGTCCAAGACTCGCGCCGAGACCTTTAAAGGCCGCCAGAGGTAGGCACAGGTGCGGCCATTTTGCGGCCTTTTCCTAGCAACAGCCGAGATTTGTATTCATATTTCTACTTTTCTATATTTTACCAGGCATCTCCATCCTTTCATCTAGAATCAATCTAGAAGCCGTTCCAGACCACATGGCTTTTTCGAAGCTCCCTTTATCGTTCGCATAAGCTCCCGTTGCACATTCTCCATATTGTTGGAGATAGAAACTTCGAGGTGGATTGTATTCAATCTTCCAGTATTCGAATAGGTTCCTCTGTACCACTTTCTCAGGGGTCCTCTTCGTTCCCGGACCCACCCAAGAGAGAGAGGCGGCATTAAATCTTCGCGGAGCTGCGGCATCGCCGCTGGGCGTAATATAGAGAGGGAGATGGGCCTCACTGAGCGAGAGGAAAAGGGGGAGAAGGAAGGGGAGCCCTTGCCCCCCTCACTTTCCCCACTCTCCCCATGCTCTACCTTCTATATGCTCATCCCTCTATCCACACTCTCTGAGCTCTTTTTCACTATTGTAGCTCCCTTTATGAATGGCTTATTGTACTCATCGAGAGTACATTCGCTATTGTACTCCCTTCATAGAAGCTGCCGATATTGATATCAGACGGGGCGCTTCAATGGCTCGTCGGCGTTAACGTCGTTTTCGCCTTCATTTGCCTCCCCCAGGCTTATCGCGCATATGGCACTTTGGCATCCGGTGTACTTCGCTCGAGCGAGAGAGACACCTGAGTGTGACTAATAACCATCGTGATATGCGACTCTCCCTCAGCTATCTGTATTGTCCAGTCCTTATCAAGCGCACTGCAGCTTGTAATCTCATACCAGCCTAGTACAGTACAGTACGTGGTCAGGTCCACTGAACTCATCCACTTGGTAGACAATAGGTAGACAATACGAGAAAATCCTTACTCATTTCTAGCATAGAGATGAATCTTATGATTTTACAGATATTGATCGATTGTCCTCAAAAACAGTCCGACCCGTTTTAAAACGTAACGCACCTGCGATCGCACTCGTTTTTCGACTATCTCCCATCCCTATCTATCTTTCTCCCTATACTCTTCACGTGTCCACACAATGTGATCTCGCGTCCAAAGAGTGTATAAGCATGTTTTGGGAACTTTCAACTCTGCAATTCTTTCGCTCTATCGCTGTTTACCTAGATTATAATGATACCCGTCATGATGTTATCCCTATGACAAACATTCTGTTCTCCAATCACCCAGATTGACCACAGTTCGATCACTCTCATCTAAGCCACAGTGCACACTTTGCCCTTCGTCCTTTTTTTTCTTTTTCTTTTTTCTTCTTCTTCATTGGCCGTGCTCAAGTGATACTCGATCTCTATTATTCCCGCGACCCGTGATAGAAGTATCAGAAGTATTTGTAAAAACAACTCTCAATGGGTTTGGTCACTTATTAACTCTTTGCAGCTTCGTTATGGTCATCTATACGAAGGAACAGTTTGAACAAGTGGAGAAGGAGTCTCTATGGCTTCCTCAATTGGAAAAGGACGCCTGCGGTGTCGGCTTCATAACCTCGATCAAGGGCATACCCACGCACAAGGTAAACCAACCGGCGAGGAAATTCTCACCGGAAACGACTTTAGTATCCACCTTCACATTATCACATGGTCTAGAGCACCCTTCAATGGTGCTAGCAAGCTTGACCAGTCAGATAAGGCTTGATAAGAGGCGCACGCGGATTTCCGTTGTACCGTGATATTAGTGTATTGCGAAAATATGTTTTGCCTTGTTACGTGAAATTGTGCGTTTGCTCGTGAGAGATCAAACGTTCGTGGAGGGTCTGCTCGGTGGAGGATCTGCCGGGGGGAATAGGGCATTCACGTGATGCGCATGCCAAGAGCCGTTGATGTTTTCTTCGGACTTTGACACCCCCCCCCCTTTGAAGGACAGCCCAGTCACAAAGAGCAAAATGTGCAGTATACAAAGTTTTTGAGCACGACGTATCAATGAGAAAGCGGGAAATGTCCCGTGTCTCACAAAAAGGATCAGAGTGGCTACACTAGAACTCGGGAGGCGCGAAAAAGACCCAAGAGAGGAACAACACTCTAGACTTGCTGTAATGCTAACGCAGAAGCTAGGATAGCTATGCTGGCATGTGAGCAAATAATATTCAATGGTATGCATCCATCAAATACAGATGTTGAAATTTGAAAATATTGATTGAATAATGATAATAGTAAATAACAATAAGTTGATATCAGATCCTGCAAGAGTCTCGGACGATGCTGGAGAGGATGGCCCATAGAGGCGCGTGTGGGTGCGATGAATCGGGAGATGGAGCGGGCGTACTCACGGCTATTCCTGATGCATACTACAGGCGACAAGTCAAGGAGTGAGAATACTGTAGATTTTTGTTATATATGCGAAAATATTGAAGTATGAAGCATACCGAGTAGGAACGTTGAAGAAGTAACTTGTTATTGTCAGTAACCTAGTGGGAGTACCGCAACCTTAACAATGTGCAGAGACTAGTATTATTTGAGTATGTCGCACTTCCTTAGAATTGCAAAAGAGGGATCTTAAATTAAGTAATATTTAAATTCAGAGCCGATGGCTTGGACCTGCCTCCCTTTGGGGAATACGCAACTGGAATCCTCTTCCTGCATCCAGATTCGTACAAGCAAGCAAAGGTAATTTCTTTTTCACGGGTAATTCCCATGATTCATTCCTAAGTTCTGACTAACATACATCCATATGTTGACTTCCTTCTACGGTTCCCTCTGATCCTTTTCCTATAACACATCTCAAATTTATTCTCAAAAATGTTTCAATGTGGAGTTTGAATAGTATTATTTGGTATAATATTATTTGGGAGCAGAAATAATGATGTTTAGCGCCTTCATTTCATTGCTTAATTGCCTTTCAATTATATATCTCTGTCACCTACTACGAAACCGCTTGCAGGTCCAAATGAAACAAAATGCGAAATTGCGATTTTAAGTGCTTTCCACGTTTTGTGCACTGGCAGCTTTGATTCGCTTCAATAACCATTTTCAGCCTGGTCAAAGCGAGATGCCGAGCAGAGAACAAGTCAGTGTAGACTGCATGGCAGAGAGGGCATACCGATTCATGAAGTGCAACAAACCATATTTTGCGATAATACAGTAATGAGACTGAAAAGTTAAATAATCAGTATGCCAACTCTACCGTATAGCATGATTGTCGTGGTGGGCATACAGTAGCCCAGCGCACTGCAGCTGCACGAATCGAGAACTGAAAATTTTTCGTGATTCAGGAGGCCTTCGGAGATCTCTCGAGAGCGTGTAATCTGCGGGTTTTCGCTTGGAGGAAGATGAAGACGAATACGGACTGTCTCGGGGCTGAGGCCCGCAAGACGGAACCTCTCATCAGACAGGTATCAGAACGGAATGGGCATTACTTGCTTACTTATTCACATCTAACCGAATTTCACAATACCTAAATTCAATGTCGATAAGATGACGCATACGGTAGGGTATGCTTAATTTCAGGTCTTCGTCACGGCAGACTACGCGGCCACAGACAAGGCTCGATTCGAGCGGAATATCTACCTGCTCAGAAAGCAGGTGAGAAGCATGAAAAAAATCAAGCTATTCTGCAATGGATTCCGGAGAACGCAAAGCACAGAGCGCTCCCTATTTCAGCACAAAACTGGCAACACTAACATATAATTTCCATAAAAGGAGAAAAAACTTTTAAGTTAATAAATCATGTTCTTTGATAATAAATAATATTCAGGCCGTGAACAACATGGCCAAACAGCAAGTCGAGTGCTACATCTGCTCTCTTTCTTCGTCAACAATCGTCTACAAGGTACGGTATCGCACCAGTGTCATGACCTCAAGAGGAGTATACTAAAATGAATTCTCCCAACAACAAGAAGGGAGCATATTCTATTAGAAAAGACTATATGATATACAAAAAGGGACTAAGTATATAACGCTGTAATATTTTTCAACATATACATTCTGTTCATAAGCTACCGTAGATAATTTGGAATATGGGGCAAGAGAAGGCTGCTTTTGAAGGCTTAATTGCCTTTTTCATCATAGCAGATACATATTAACCATTTGAAACAAACTAATTAAATATATTTCGGAACCATAGCTACAGTAATCCAAGTTACCATGGTCAAATTACTGTTGTAGAGGTTGTGCCTTTGAAACGCGTTTTTTCCTACTTAGTGTTGTTCTAATTTTACTGTAGATTTAGTTTGTTCTCATTTTAGGGTCAGTTCACGCCTCGTCAACTCTTTGCATACTACGACGATCTTCACGAGGAGGAGTACATCACGCACATCGCCCTCGTCCACTCTCGATTCTCCACCAACACCTTCCCCTCCTGGAACAGAGCCCAGCCCAACAGGTACATAACAGAGAGCTTAATGAATAGAATATTATTAGGTCTGTGCATAAGTTCTGCAACGAAAGCTGACCTCAGATTCGTTTTAGTATAACTGTATTAGAACTCAACCTCAATCTACAATATAGTCACCAATACTATCTAATACAGTCGTCCATCGCACAGGCAGTTGCTTGATTCCATTTGACCAGAACGAGAGAGGCTGCGATTCGAGAAAGTGGGACATCTCCGATTTGAGTGAATGGAAATCAGCGAATTTCTTCTTTGCCAGGAACGCTTTGAGAGGGCGGAAGAGGTGATAATCCGAGGGAGCAAGGTGATGAGAGTAGAGTGGGTGGGGGCGACCTGAGTACTGTTATCTTAGAGTATCCATGATTCATCCCTGGTCATTAGATAATCCTGGAATTCCTTCCTGACAGACAGATACCCGGCACTGACGGATACTGTCAATTAGCCTATGGGGGACCCATCAGGCTATAACTTTCCTGTATCCGAGATCGTGGATCCGTCGAACTGTGGTTGAGTGGACACAGTGAAGAGTCTTCGACAATTTGGTAGTGCTTGCTCCCGGATTCTCCTCGATAGCGTAGAGGAGGGCGTGGTCATCGATGTTGGGAGGTCTTCCTTGACGGGGTTCGTCTTTGAGATCCACATTTCCCTCCGTGAAGCGATTCATCCAACGACATACAGTAGAATTGTTGACGGTATCCTCTCCTAGGGCAGCAGTGATATTGTGATGGGCTGCTGCAGCAGAAGAGCCTCGCAGCCACTCGTAGAAGACGATGGTACGAAGTTGGCACTTGGTAAGTTTTGACATAACTCAAGAACGGCGGAGCTTCGAGAGCTTATATCATGTTTACGTCGAATGTTCTATAAGGTCCTACCCCTTTATGGAAATATACAAAATCGGGAATTCCAACAAACAATGTTATGCAGCTTTAAAATTTTCGTTGCAGAACTTATGCACTGACCTAATATATTGTGAAAATGGAAACAAGAAAAAAGTAGATAATTTTGACATTCTATTAAAGCATTTCCGCCCTTGTTAGTTGCAGCAAAATTCTGAAGATAAGCAATACATCCTAAAACGAAATCAACCGTTAGCGCTAATATTCGACTACGTTTGGAATACAATAGTTCTCGTGTGCATAGCAAAGTTTTTGAAAAAATAACCTCTAATGTTCTTTCCTTCTAATGTACCAGGAACTCGAGAGTCGATGGGACATGTTTTCGACTATCCTTCTTGCATTTGTGACTGTACTTCGTCGTTATGCTAATCCCGGATAAGCTAAATGTTATTTTGAATATGCATAGCACTCAAAATACCTTTGACTGTTGGCTTTTCTCAGAGGTAACGGCGAAAACATGTAGTGCGCCCGCAATGCACAAGTCGACCCGTTGGGGTTCAGCCGAACTTTAGTCCACACTGAATATTCGAGTGTTGTGACTGCGCATGACGAGAGTATTTCGTTCTAATGACTTCCCCACCGGGTATCAATTCTCCCCTCCAGATGCTTGGTCTATGAACATGTTATGAGAGTCTGTTCGATAGTGTGAACCCTCTGACTATGCATCACATAAAGCCCCCCCACAATCCCTTCCCGCCTCTTCGTTCCTGGAATAGCTGAACATTCGCCGATGGCATTTCGCCCCCCGTTCGAGAACGCAAGCAACGCAAGTCATCTCTATTCGTGGCGTACGGCTCAAAATAAAAGAGAAAGAGACGCTTATACCAAACAGGATTAGATTATTTCTGTGGCTGAGTAGACGACCTGCTGATCAGACTCGTACATAATTGTGTATTGTTGAAGGCTAGGCGAATCTCTCCGCTTGAAGAGGAAAACAAGGAGGGAATGTATGCATAATGAGAACGGTCGTTAAGGATGCTGGCGCACAACGGAGAGATCAACACGTTGCGTGGAAATATCAATCTGATGCGAGCACGGTATGCATTTTTTATAGATCCACTAAAACACTCCCAACACTTGCTTCAACTTTAGTTAACTCGATGGAGGTGTGTATTTGAATCCTGAGACGTCATAGTTCTCCTTTAGCAACTACAAGTAACCCCAAAGTTTCCATTAGAGCTCTTTCCAAAACATTAGTCACGTCGACCATGCAAGCAACCACATTTCTCGATACTCTCTGATCATGATTGTAGCCGCGGCGTTGTGTAAACATGATGAAAACTTGTTCCCGGAAACGAGCCATTTCTTGGAAAGCTAATGCATAGTGATGAAATTATTGAAAGGTTGATGTTCAGCGAAGGCATAATGAAGACAAAGATGTACGGGGACGACGTGGCCAAGCTCTTTCCTGTCGTCGAGGACGGCAACACGGATTCGGGCTGCTTCGACAACGTCCTCGAATTCCTCGTCCGAGCCGGACAACGCTCGCTTCCCGAGGTACTACACCATTGGTTCAGCTCTTCCATTTCATCAAATTTCTCGAACTGTTATTACATATTATTCAATGAACCGCAAGCGGCCAAAAGCATATGAGAGTCCATAAATTAGACGATGTTGTGTTCGATGTTCGTAGAAGGCCGAGCCTGTTGCGTTCTAAGAGAGCTGTAGTGGGACCGGAGGTCCGAACACAAAACACATTACGGGACCCCTATTCTACTTCCCAACCAGAGAGAGAGAAGGTGAGACAAACACGCTGTGTTCCGGACCCTCAAACGTGTCTAAGAAGGGCTAGCACGCGGAACAATGGTTGTTTTTTTCCGTGGTCGTTAGAGGTGGTGAATGCGAACTTGGGCCATGAACTTGGTCCCATGCGAGGAAAACACGATGTTCTACTCCACGAGGAAGTAACGAAGTCCTCGCGGCTTTGTCCTCACCCTCTGAAGCTTTGAAGTACGACACATAAAAGCGCGTGTCTCAAGTGTTCTTCGTTGACATGCAAACCGCCTTACGGAGGCTACGAGATAGTGATGTGGGTTGAGAGACGAACGAGAAAGGAGGAGGACCCCGTCGGACCCTCGCATTTGATATGTGCATACTGCCCGCGGGCATATTAATACTTATTGAGGGCCAGTCGCGTGTGAAGAGCATCAGAGCAACTTTCGCCTTTGCTTACTCTAAAAAGATGACGAAACCGGCGAATCGGGAAGTTTCATGACGGGCCGTGTCAAGAAACTTCACTCTGCGTATCGCACCGCGCAATCAGTCTTAGACTCGTCTAAACGTTGGCTATAATTAGCACTCCCTGAGGAGCAGACAGGCCTACCGCGGGACGCTGAGATATCGAGAAGTACTTTGGGAGGGTAAAAACGAGGTCCAAGATTGCAATGACTGCATTGGATGTGGCTGTTGCAATTATGCGCAGACTGAAACTTCAAACTTCTGCTTCCTTCTGGAAATTATGCAAACGGCTGAGCGGCACGGAGAAAGTGATGCGCCCGGAAGCAGATGTTTGAACTGTTTGAAAAGACTTTGGAAAGTAGGATAATCTTGTTTTTAAGGCTGCCATGATGATGGTCCCCGAGGCGTGGGAGAAGGACGAGGACATGCCGCAGGAGAAGCGCAACTTCTACCGGTGGGCCTCGATGATGATGGAACCGTGGGACGGACCCGGTAAGACCGAGTCAAAACACCGCAGTATGATATGAAATGCACGGAATGGACGAACGCTTTGTCCCCTTTTATACCCGCTATCCCTCATCTCCCTCCCTCCCCTTCCTTCATTCGACGTCGCGCAGTGAGGAAGAGTCGGTCGAGCGGGTCTACGTCGAAGGTGCTTCTGTGGACAGAAGAGCTCCGTGTATTTGATGTATTTCAAACGAAAATAGATACTACGGAATTAGATCACTGGTTGCCCACGTAGGTACGCGCTATTTTGGCTCCTTCATTTCCCTTTTCTACTATTTCTAGGTATACTATGACTGTTTGCGCACGAATGCTAGCGTCCGTATTTGTGCGCAAAGTGTGCAAGAACCGCGCGCGGCCTTTGCCATAGCGAATGATTGACGCCCGACCACCGACAGAAATGCAATCATGCTCCTGTTTTCACAGTCCGCTCGGTGTTTTGTACTAGTAAAGCCAATCTCCGCCCGATGCAGTACTTTCCCGTAATTCGTACTAGTCGGAAAAGAGCGAAGGCAGGAAGTCAGGCTCATCTTGTTCTCAGTACACACAGGGAATGGCTTGTATTTATCCGACCTTCAATGGATGTCGCATTGCTTGTCTTGCAGGAAAAGGCATTGTGAATAATCATACACAAATCCTCCTCGCCAGTAGTAATTTGGTAGCGGCGTAAATACGAACTTTAATCCCCTCCCCTTGAGGACATGACGGGAGTATGTAGATGCTTAGGGTTCATCGATCTCTTTTCAGCTCTTCTGGCCTTCTGCGATGGCCGGTACATTGGCGCGATTCTGGACAGGAACGGACTGCGACCCGCAAGGTGAACAGCATACACAGAGCCTATCTACACCTCAATGATACAGCCCTTGCTGAGTAAGGCCATGGTAGTATGTGAAGAGGCTGGGCGGGAGCCAACGGCTTTCGTACAGGTACTACCTCACGTCCGACGACCACCTCTACCTCTCATCCGAAGTCGGCGTTATCGACCTTCCCGTCGAGAATGTCATCAAAAAGGTCCGCATCCCTGCTTATTTCTCGCTTTTCGAGACTCTGCCGGTTATCAAGGCGAAAACAATTTCCCGCCAATTATTGGCGAATTCCAGCTTAGGGAATGGAATACGCAAAGTTTCCTCTAGATAATGCCACTCAATCCCATTTTAGAGAAGTCATATATCGTCAGATTCTAAAGTGGCGACTCTTTTGTTATATCTCGGTCGACAACGGGGCGCAGGCTTCATCAACTGTAGTGTGGGGGACGGATACTGGGCATACAACACAAAGCGTAGATTCAAACAGGGGGTATATCTCAGATCATAATAAGATGAGTAATGCAGAAGTAGAAGCGGGACAAGTGGACATTACGATAAAGGGGGATCAGCGTCTGAGTGTGTGTTTGGGTCTTGCCTTGCTGCCTCCATGATAGGCGATCGAAACGACGCGTCACGACGCGTCGCGGCTACTCGGCGTCGGCCTCGAAGGCGCCACTGAAAGTTATATAAGGATATTCAGCCTCTCACCAGCCAAATATTAACAATATCTGGCCATCTTGCTCATTTCCGCCGAGAACTGTGCAGCCTTGCTCTCTTCCAGACAATAAATTAGCGTCCTCCCGACACGATAGTCAGTCATTCCCTTGCCCATTCTTCTAGACAGGGACGCGCATCGTCATTTCACCGCCGTTCACATACACAACTAAAGAGGAGAGAAAGGGAGAGACAGAGCGCAAGTGAATTACTTGAATGCATGAGACGACGGCTAAGGGTGAACGACGCACAACAGTGACACGCCTTCATTGTTTTGGCCCCGCGACCACTCTTCTATCCTACTTCTCGCTTATTCTTCCACGTCTGCCTCCCCACTTACCCTTCAGACTGCACCCACACAACATCCCAGAAACATCATAGAATCTCCAGGATCTCTAATTGTCCCAGGCGCACTAATAGACGCTGACGCAAAGAGGATGTGGCTGCAGGGGTCTACTGTAGTTTTAAGCTAATCTCCCACGACTAATGGGTCTGATGCGTTTACGTGATAGCTACCGATTCTACTTGAATTTCTGCATTTCAGAATAGCTACAGTACCCCAAGTGACCCGGCCTACGCATTTTGAACATCATAGCTCTAGATTAGCCACTTATTAGGTCTAAGTGGTGTTCACTGCGCTATTTTACGTAGAACCACATAGCTACCGTAGCTTCCTTGACTACCGTAACCCAACACTTACTAGGGAACGTACGGTCCGCGTCCGTAGAAGGCCAGGGGCGCGTTAACCATAGCCGCATCATCGAAGGCGCGACTCCTCTTGCCGAACCTGCAATTTGCCCGGAGATCAAGTGCCTTCGTCGCCGCATCTCAAGGAGGAATACGAGCCGCCGGAACCGCTTATTAGCGGGCGTTCTCGCCCGTTTCACTTCGGCCGCTCACCTCATGAGGACGCGGTTGGGCGCGGCCGTGGCCAGAGCCGCGATACAGACGAAGACCATGAAGAGAGCGAGCAGCGATCGGGTGTTCATCTTGCAGAACGGGGGACTACCTTAGTAAGGGAATGCTTATGACGTGGCTGATATATGACACGAGCGGAGCAAGACTCGGAACAACAAACAACCAAGGGACCTAGAAGAAGAGGAAAGCAGCGAGCGAGACCGGTCAGGTCTACCGATATCCTGATGACTGGTAGTGGAGAGGAGGCCTCCTCCTCCTCCTCTCCGATCGGGACTCCGCCCCCCCCCTTTTGTGAAGGCGTACGTCTCCTTGTTCTATATGAAGGAGGAGGAGGGGGGCCCGCCCCCTCCTCCAGTCTCTCTAAGAAGGGAATGATATAGGAGTGGACGGACCCGCCTCCCACCAACTGAGCAGCCATTTCCTGTGTGGTGTGCATGCGTAATAGGCAGGCTTGACTCGTCTTCTTCGGAAGCTGGAAGGGGGAAATAATAGGGAGATGCGCACGCGGCGGCGGCAATGTGTTATGCCGGTAGGCGGAAGCTGCAATCAGGGAAGGCATTTGGAGCTGAAATTGAGCGAGTTCCATCAAGACAACAACCGGCGTGCGGGGGGGGGGGAGGGGAGGGGAATGAAGTACTGACGAGCACTACAGTCAGGCGGGGGCAGGCTAACGATGGCCAACGCTATTGTTTACGTTGCAGCTACTTAGTGAGAAATGCCCGCTAGTCGTAATCCGCGCGACGAGTGTGCTTGCATCGGTTCAATATATATCCGGCAACCTCGGCGTCGCCTCAATATCATCTCCTACCGTAGTCGCCCCGATGGCTCTCGTCGCCTTCATTTCCGATGCAATATCTCTTTCCCCCGGCAGTGATGAGTGAGGGTCGTCTTCTTCGTTCCCGTTTTTGCCCTGTGAATGACGAGTGGAGCGCAGAGCAGAGCGCTCTGCTCGGTTGTCTTTGACTGATGAGGCAATCTCGAGTCGAGATT
>LS843822.1:69226-117138 GCA_900490955.1 Micoletzkya japonica
AAGCCGGCATACGAGATGAGTGGAAACGTGATGGGAACGCGCGTTGACTCACGCCACGCGCTAATTAGTCGTGCTGCACAGCCAAAAGCTCGGCCGTTTCCACGATCTTTAAGCCAATACTTGGCATTTGACAGGGGATACTAGAGCCCAACTAGGTTTGAGGGACAGGGTTAGAGTCTCTCTAGGCTGAAACCGGAGCAACGCACCGCATTCGTAGAGAAGGCGAACCGCCCGCTTATCGCCATAGTGCTTGTTGTCGAGAGATATGGAAATGCCCCCCGGCCTAGAGTAGACTCTCTCTCGGACCTATGAAATTTTGACAAAACGAACGTAGGCCCCCCACAAAAGCTTATTGCTGTGAGTTTTGCGAGAGAGTACAAGAAGAGATTAGGCAAAAGGGGGATGGTTGTTTTGTGGGAAGGGATAGGTTGAGTAATAACGGATAATCTGGAATTCGTACCTCAGGATGTCCATCTCGATTCGGATCGTCGACTGCCGATGTACGCGTATACGCACGATACTTTCTCGCTCCTCATCGTCCCCATGATCCGCGAAAAGTAAGCAGCCTCGTTAGCAGAGAAACTACTCCTGGCCCAACTTACGTCCGTAGAGGGCCCGCTTAGCGAGAGGACAACTGCCAAGTGGCCTAGTTTAGCGGACTGTGCACGTATGTATGCCTACTGTAGTCGATGTGCGACTAGCAAGGAAGCATAAAATGGCCGTTAATAAGGAAGACGGGAGGGGCGACTGGCTAATCTCGGTCTGGGAACGTCCAAGACCCGTCTGCTGACGTTCGCTTGCGCTTAGACTATATCACTCAAAGCAAACGACACGGCACACATACTACACATACTAATCGTAATGGTCCTTCCTTACATAGGCATCGCTTTTTTGGCTGCCTAGTGGAGCAGTCATCGTCTTGCAATATGAGTGCGCTCGAGACGGGCGGGGCACGGAGATTCGCAGAAGCACAGACGACGACGCAGCATTAACGAGCTCGACGATGATACGAGGAAGCCGAGTGGTTGATTACTCAGCGCAGTTATTGGCGTCTGAAGAGTCGAAAGACACGAGGCTGTGGAAAACGAGGAGAATGATTGGAATCCAATTGCTTCTTCCGCTTGTTGACAACGCAAACCCGCGTTCGTATTTCCACATATAACGTTTGCTCGCATACCATCCTGCCGCAATAACACGCGTATCTATGGGAAAAATAGTACACGGAAGCACATGGAGCAACAAGGCTCGTAGAGGAGGGAAGAAAGCTGACATGACATGTTGTGGAGACAATGAACGAGAGGGATGGAAGAGATGAGATGAGATGGGCTCGAGATTCGTTCTTGCAGGAAAGAGGCGCTCGGCTCTATGGGCAACGACGCGGCGCTGGCCTGTCTATCGGACTACTCGCCACTACTCTTCGCCTACTTCCAGCAACTTTTCGCCCAGGTGAGAACATACTGTCATCAGTAGGATATCATTATGATCCAAGCTTGTGAAGCCTTTCCGAAAGTCCTCGAGATGGGGGTGACGAAGAGGTCAAAGTCGAGCGAAGTTGCTAAAAGTGGCGAGGTCGCGCGCGTGGACTTGACACAATAAGCACAGCAGAAGACGCGCAAAAATGGAACGGGATTGAAAAGTGCCTTCGTTTCCGGACACTTCCTCCTTGAGACTACTTGAGTGCGAATGAGAGCAGGGGAAGGAGTAGGAGGGGAGGGGGGAGGGATGACGGGAGGGGGCAGAGAGATGCGCTGTGAGGGCATCAGGAGACAGTAGGGGGGAGATGGACCAACACTGGCGGAGCAGAGAATTGTAGATAAGGACTTCATGTGGGATATCATAGACGTCATACACTACAGTATACTGTACAGAGAGTGGATGGTATGAAGTATTTGTCGTAAGGAGTATCGTTAAGGTCACCAACCCACCGATCGACCCGTTCCGCGAGCAGATCGTCATGAGTCTTCGGTGTCCGGTCGGTCCCGAGTCGAACATTCTCGAGCCGGACGAGGAGCTGGAACGGCGCCTCGTACTGGAGCAACCCGTACTCTCGATGGTGGACCTCGAGGTGGGCTCATGTACTAACATATCTAGAAAAAAAGATGATACAGAACGCTGGTGATTTACTACATCCAAGTGGGAATCAGAGCACTCTAGAGTAGTAAAATAGGAAGTCACTCCCGAGAAGAATAGGCAATACGAAGCTGATGCTTGGGAGGAGAGCCGCGGATAATTAACGACCTTTTTTGCGATGGCACATTGGAAAACATGCACTTTGGTGCGGGTGAATGGGCGGCCTAGATATCGCTTCGAACCATCTCTAGCCTGCCATTGCGACTTATAACAACTACGGTATTTACGGTACATGCACAGAGTAGGCGGAAATTGGTTCTCTGTTGTATGGAGAGCGACTTTTCACAAGAAAACTCATGATAGCACACATCAAACTCTTTCTTCTAATGGTTAAGGTACTGAGAGATATTCAACGTCGCTGTTGAGTAGAGCCGGTCAAGTAGTTCTACTAAGCGAAAATCACAGGAAAGAGCGTGATTCATGCAGGTAATGAAGCGCACGACGTACAAGGGATGGAGGACGAAGGTCATCGACATCACCTTCCCGCACAGATACGGAGTCAAGGGTGAGCACGACGATTGCTCTCTTGTTCCACAGAACTCCGTGATCCTCAGGGTTGATACGTTTTTCTGCAGAGTTCACTAGCAGAATCCAGGGCGGCTATCGCTAAGAGATGAGTAAAACTTGATTTGATTTGCAGGTCTCATGCCGAGTCTCGACCGTGTCTGCTGTGAGGCGTGCACCGCCGCCCTGGATGGCTACCAGATAATCGTGCTCTCGGACCGCTCTACGGACAAGAAGAACGTGCCGATTCCCTCGCTTCTCGCGGCTGGCGCCATTCATCAGTGTCTCATTCGCCACCGTCTCCGCACTAAGGTACAAGCGCTCATCACACTAGTAATGACACGCAAAGGGGACCTTACCGTAGCCGGGCGTAGATGGCTATAGTGGCCGTATCGAAGACCCCTGCCGCCCGTCCCTCCCTCGGGGGGCCGAGTATAGTCAGCAGCAAACGATGTAAGACCGCCCCGAAGCTAATCAGCGTCCCCCGCCTCCTCCTCCTCCCCTCCTCTCCTCTTTGGTGGATGACTCTAGTTGTAGGAGAAGGGAAGGGAAGAGAAAGGAGCCTCCTAAGTGAGGGTGTAGACAGCATCCACTCGTTGAGCTGTATTGCATTATGACTAGTGCTTATGCTACGTGAGAACCGACGTCCTCCAGTCTCTTTCTTCTTCTCCTTCGCCAGTGACAATTACGCTCTCTCGTCTACCCCTCCTCGTTCCTCTTCGGACTCCCCAGTTAAAGGTTGCGAGCAGGGGGATGACGAGAAGCAGAAGCAGTAGCGGGGAACCTTGAAAGGCGAACGGAGAGGGAAGACTGGAGGCTAATTATACGCCTTATGAATATGAGAACGGAGCGTGGAAAAGGACGAAGGCGAAAACAATGCAAGCGGGGGTTTGTCCACGTTCGCACGGCGTCCTGATCTCTCGCAGGCTTCGCGGACTTTGAACCGAAGCGAAAGCATTTCCTTCCTTTTCAGATTATTGTTAACTTTCTAAGACAGCAGAAGAAGCGAATGTCATCAGCAAAGAGAAAATACATATTTTAAAGAAGCTACAGGACATAAATAATGTATAAAAATGATTCAGGTTGCGATCGTGGTAGAATCTGGAGAGCCTCGCGTCGTGCACGACATCTGCGTACTTCTCGGGTTCGGAGCGGACGCTGTGTGCCCCTACATGGTCTTCGAGACGTGCTTCCGCTTGAGGCAGCTGGGACTCATTGAGAAGGTATCGTAGCATGGCATTGAATAAGAGGTTCACAGTACATAGCTGCAAGAGGATGAGAATGCAAGAAGATTGGGAGGATATGGTATTCATAGGAACTGAACGACGACCTCGTGTATCACGGCTACCGACAGGCAGCCGAACGAGGCATCTTCAAAGTTATGGCCAAGATGGGCATCTCGACTCTGCACTCGTACAAGGTAATGATAATAATAATAAAAATAATAATGATAATAATAAAAATAATAATAATAATAATAAATGTTTATCATGCAGTAAGAATAGTGGGAACATGAAATTATAGAGGATGGAACAAGGAAAGTAGCATAATAATACAACGTTACAACGAGGTAACGAGGACAGTAGCGTTACTCCTTATAGCATGCTACGAATGCTGTCATTAGCATGAATTAATGTACTCCTCGGCTCCTTGCAAAATGCTGTCTAGACGAAGAGAGTCGCGTTTCAGCACGCGCAAATCTTCGAGGTGGTCGGCCTCTCACAGGAAGTAGTCGATATGTGCTTCAAGAACTCCGTTTCCCGTCTGGGTGGAGCGACCTTCGAGGTATGCGGACTACGATGCGGGAGAGGTTCAGGGAACACATCCTACTCTCAGATGCTCGCTGCGGAGGCACTCAAGCGACACCGACATGCCTATCCGAGCCAAGACGACAGCGAATACATCTACGGTAAGGCACAGAACGAATGACCGATTCTGAGATGTACACTGACCTCTCCAACGTACTGACCAAGAAAACTCTCACATCAACTAGCTATTGAGATAGTCTCAACGAACCATCCCAGCTAATAACTCGTTGTTGAAGAAGTGCTAATGAGCCAACATTCAGGTCTCAATACAGTATACAAAGATAAGGCCGTTTTGATCGTACTCGCCTTCCAAGCTTTGCTCTCCCCTCTTTACCGCCACAGCAGCCTGTGCATATGCATCGAGAGCCTTACTCGCTGAACCCTCACGAGTGCTTCCTCGTAAGCGTAGAGCCACAGCCTTGCTTCACGATCCCCCTTGCATTCACACGCCGTTCACTGCTTCCCAACGTTCGAGAGATGACATATATAATCTCAGGAGTCATCTATTGAGCGTCAATAGCGCTGGAATGCATATCATGGCTCTGCTTCAGGCGACAGTCGTACCCTCGTCAGTACGGGAACGTTCCACTGGAGAGCAGGAGGAGAGAAGCACATCAACGAGCCGCAGGCCATTGCCAAGCTCCAGGCATGATGTTTTCCTCATGGCTGCAGTTCCTCATCGACAGCTTTATGGGGGAAGAAGCAATACCGTAACGAAGTATATTGTTTTGCAGAAGGCAACGCGACTCAACGACCCCAAGACCTTCCAGGAGTACTCACAGGCATCGAACCTCGCCCAGAGATGGTGCACCTTGAGGTAGAGCACATGATTAGACAATTAGTCAATCCCGAAGTAAATTACTTGCAAAAAGCCTCTTACTCAATATGAAGGACAACATTGATCGTTGCAGAGGCCAACTCGAGATCAAGACGAGTACGAAGATCCAGATTCCCATCGAGGAGGTGGAGTCGGCGGCGGAGATTGTAAAAAGATTCGTGACGGGTTCGTTTCATTTCATAATTGATCATTTACACAAGGCGAAATGGGATACCTAACCCATAGCTTAACCTATTTGTCCAATGAACATTTTTGGATTCGCCCCGCGACGGACATTTCATCGCCTGTTATTGCTATTCTTGTTTCACATCAATGTTTTGTAGAGATGAAAAAGATGAATGAATGAATGAATGAATGAATGAGGATGAAGTCTGTATCAGGAGCCATGTCGTTCGGTTCGATCTCGTGGGAGGCTCACACTGCTCTGGCTGTTGCCATGAACCGCATCGGAGCCAAGTCGAATACTGGAGAGGGAGGAGAGAAGCCCGAGCGGTACGCCAAGAACCAGGACCCGCAGAACAACATCCGATCGGCAATCAAACAGGTTCGTACAGTCACATGATATTTATGCATTATGCAGAGTAACATGGTCCGGGTTTCGTACTAATACTTATTAGACTCTATGAACTGATAGGCCAAATTTACGATCAAAAATTTATGTCTGAAGGTTGCCTCTGCCCGATTCGGAGTCACGTCTGCCTACCTCGCGAATGCTGATGAGCTGCAGATCAAGATGGCGCAAGGTACGATCAGTCTAGAGGTTAAATAAGAGTCCATACGTTTAGGAGCGAAGCCGGGAGAGGGCGGAGAGCTGCCCGGACACAAGGTGACGAAGGAGATCGCGGGCACACGGAAGTCGACGCCCGGAGTGGGACTCATCTCGCCGCCGCCTCACCACGACATCTACTCCATTGAGGATCTCGCTCAGGTACCCACTAGGGCTGGGAAAGGAAGCACTAAGGACAACTTTCTTTCATTTTCCGTACACGGTGTAGGCAAAGAATGAAAGGAAGTCGTTGTTTCCGTTCCCAAACCTATATCCGCCCCTATTCAAAGCGAAGAATGTCTCTGTGTCTCAGAGAATTGTTAAAAAAATGCACACTATTGCACGTTTTAGCAACTATAAGCATATGTAAAGGCGTGAATCGTTGTTCTTCAGCTCATCTACGATCTCAAGTGTGCCAACCCGAAGGCGCGCGTATCGGTGAAGTTGGTTTCCGAGGCGGGAGTGGGCATCGTCGCATCGGGAGTCGTCAAGGTTGGCTAGCCTCTCCATCCGGATGAAGCGCATACAGTATATTTGGCGCACCGAATGATATATGCACAAATCTACCAACATATTGGTTTATCAAGCTGCATAAATGATGGACGGTAAGGGCACAGAGTCGTGTGCCCTTACTTATTAGGTTGTGGGCACTCCGGACTCGTCGGAATCGGCCTCTGATGCCTTCGTGTAAGCAGTTCAATCACATTGTCAGGGTCTGGCTGATCACCTGACCGTCTCGGGTCACGACGGCGGAACGGGAGCTTCGTCGTGGACGGGCATCAAGCACGCGGGTCTGCCCTGGGAGTTGGGAGTGGCCGAGACGCACCAAGTGCTGACGATGAACAACCTTCGCTCGAGAGTCGTGCTGCAGGCCGACGGGCAGATTCGGACTGGTTAGCTACGTTGTGTCAGCAGCTGGAAAAGCACCAACTACGCGAAATGCAACGAGATTTTTGAATGTGGTGTGGCAACACACCACGGTGGTGCGTCGAGTGCACACGATATCAGAAATGGAATTCTAGATGATTGAGAAGTCTTGGTCAGTGAGTATGCTTGGCTTGAGGTCGCGATGTGATGATCGCCGCCCTCCTCGGGGCCGACGAGTTCGGAATGTCGACAGCGCCCCTCATCGTCCTCGGCTGCACGATGATGCGCAAGTGCCATCTCAACACGTGTCCCGTCGGAGTCGCTACTCAGGTACAACCTCTTGAACTAATAATATGATAATAATAAGTACAGTACATACTTCATCAACATTTATCCTACAGTGTCCCTTAGACGTATTGATACGGAATATTAATCGTGTATTCAGGATCCGATCCTCCGTGCCAAGTTCGAGGGTAAGCCTGAGCACGTCGTCAACTACATGTTCATGGTGGCGGAGGAGGTCCGCTACTTCCTGGCGAAACTCGGACTGAAGAAGCTGAGTGAAGCCGTTGGACGAACCGATCTCCTCTATGCGAATCCCAATCCCGTCAACAAGAAGGTATGCACTGAATTTTTAAATTTGTACTAATATTTTGTACTGATTTTTTCCATCACTAGGTAGCATTCAGCTCATCACAATACATACATAAAAGAAACTTTGGGAGTAAGCGCGAAGTTAAGTATTTTCTTTCAGGCTACCACGCTCGAGTTCGGAACGATCCTGTCCAACGTCGCTCATCTCTTCCCGGGAATCTCTACTGCCGGAGGAACGGTCAAGCAGGTTTCGAGAGTACTGTAATCTTGACGCTAATCAGCTTCTCACAGATCATCGAGTACGGCAAGCTGGAAACGGAACTGCTTCCTCTGATCGAGCCAGCCTTCTCCGATGCTGGAGCTCATGTCAAGATCGGGAACAAACGCATCACGAACGTTGACAGAGCCTTCGGAGCGAGGATCAGCTATGAGGTAGGACAACCTGGGTGATATCAGTATCAGAGCAATGACTGCTCAGATCTCGGTACGCTACGATGAAGCTGGTCTCGACGCTAAGCCCAACTCATCCGTGTCGATCTCTCTGGAGGGTCACGCCGGACAGTCCTTCTGTGCCTTCCTCGCCAAGGGAGTCACCGTGACCCTTGAAGGAGATGCGAATGACTATGTTGGAAAGGTAATCAGCGCTGTTCTCTATCGTAGAATTCATCCTATCAAGACGTCAAGTAAAATGATCGTAGCCTATAATATCGATGTGTTGCAGTGCTTGTCCGGTGGAAAGATCGTCGTCTTCCCACCGAAGAATGCCGCTTTCAAGTCTGAATTCAATTCCGTCATCGGCAACGTTGCCCTGTATGGAGCTACGAATGGTACGCTAAAAGCTTAGCATATGGGAAATCTACCGAATTAGGTGAATGCTACTTCCGCGGAGTTGCCGGTGAGCGGTTCGCAGTTCGCAACTCGGGAGCCTTCGCAATTGTGGAGGTGAGTCGTATGGATGAATACGGTACCAGATGTACAGGTAGCAATAAATAACGCCTTAGGCTGTGGGAGACCACGGATGCGAGTACATGACGGGCGGTCGTGTCATCGTCCTCGGAGCTATCGGCCGTAAT
Organism: Micoletzkya japonica; assembly: GCA_900490955.1. NCBI lineage: Eukaryota > Metazoa > Nematoda > Chromadorea > Rhabditida > Diplogasteridae > Micoletzkya > Micoletzkya japonica. The sequence goes on from LS843822.1 coordinate 77,807, forward strand.
TTCGCGGCTGCCATGAGCGGAGGGATCGCGTACATCTTCAACAGGTACTAAGCCGTTCTATGTCGTTGACTGACATATAATTTTCCAGAGACGAGCGCACCACGAGTCGCGTCAACATGGCTACGGTGGATCTCGACGAGCCAGAGGAGGACGACCTCGTCTTCGTTAAGAAGAGCATCGAGGAGTTCGTGAAGCTGACGGGGTCGGAGCTGGGCAAGAGCATCATCGACAACTGGCAGGTGGAACATGCCAGGATCCTCAAGGTATGGATAGTGTTAGCGGAAAAGAATCGTATGGCGTGAGAGGATACTCAGCGAGTGCATAAGTATTGGGATGGTTGTTGATAGCCATAGAAGCATCATCTTAATCTTAGGTCTTCCCTCAAGACTTCAAGCGTGTTCTTCGTGAACAGAAGGCGGAGAAGGAGAAAAAGGATGAGGAGGACCGTCTCGTGGAAGAGGCCAACAAGGTTATTATAAGGGGTTTCAGCATATAAGTTTTCCGATTCGTCCTGACGCAGAAGAATTATTGTTGATTTCAGTATTTTATAAATAGGTAGTTTAGCAAATAGTGAGACTTCTGCGTGAACTTCTCAATCTTCTCTATCAATATGATTTCAAATTTTCCGAGCTTTGAAAGTCTAGTGTGTTCTGTCGAATTTCCAGTGTAGTCATGAAGCACTGATTACATTGGAAATCTCCTTATCTTTTCCATAGTTTCCTCTATAGTCTCTCGAGTACAGAACCTTCTCTTGGACAACGTGCCGCGGGTCCGTGCCCTCTCGATGGACATGCAGATCAGAGTGCAGGACAAGAAGGCCATCATTCTTGCGGCGAAGCCACGCCGAAAGCTCAGTGTACGTTGACCATACCCGAGCCGGATGACAGCTTCTATAATAGTTCTTTCATTGAAGACATCGTAGGCCTAATTCTCGCTTAATTTCGAAATTAAATTGTCATCCTGATTTTTCCATTCTGTCCTTTCCCGTAACCCACCCCTCCCCATCTATCCCGTGACTTACAGAAAGACCATCCGGTGCAGCTTGAGGTGCCCAAGGTGAAATTTGTAGACGACAATCGTGGCGTGTTTGAGTTTTATTCTAATGTCACAGTGTTTTCATTTCCCCTTAGCATGCTCGGCTAAGTTTTCATAGTAGTTATTTTCTTTAGACCTCACAGCGAAGACAACGACGCTACTCGAAGAGTCTGAGACCGGTGGACCTGATTGGATTCGAAGGAGAGGAGGATCTCCAGGTACGGGAAAGTGCAGGCGAATGTGTCGCAAGATGTAATGTCAGGAAATGAACGAGGAAGAAGAGGAGTTCGAGCAGAGCAAGTCTGATGAGGGAGCTATGAGCAGTTCGGAGGAGAGTGGCAGTGAGGGCAGCACTGGAGAGAAGGTATCCACATCATAAACAAGTGCAGATAAACCAAACGACCTCTCGGTGGTCTTAAGAGACCTTGCGTAGTTGATTACGAAAAAATGCTATATGAAAAATCTTTTCAAACTTCTCCAAAAGTATTGTGTGTACCCAAAAGTTTGATGAATAAGAAGTTGAGGTCGTTCCGTTCAACGCGAAGAAGGGAGCTGTCGATATCGAGTCCATTGCTGTTCCTGCTCATCTTCTCAAGAAGGAGGAGCCTCTGGACAAACTGCGCGGCTTCGTTCTCTACCAGCGACAGAAGAAGATCTACCGAGCCCCCGAAGAAAGACTGAAAGATTGGGATGAGGTCTATGACTACGAGGCCATTCGGTCGAATATCAGGGAACAGGCTGCGAGATGCATGGACTGTGGAGTTCCTTTCTGCCAGGTAAGTGATTGGAAGACTTATGCCAAGGCATACCGTAGTCATACTCAGCAATAGAAATCATAACTCTTTTCGCGAAGTAATATCCATGCTTTAGGGTCACACCGGATGTCCGCTCGGTAACATCATTCCGAAGTGGAACGACTACGTCTTCCGCAAGAACTGGAGACAGGCTCTCGAGCAGCTCCTGCAGACGAACAACTTCCCCGAGTTCACCGGAAGAGTGTGTCCCGCTCCCTGCGAGGTGTGGAAATGCCGGACAATCTTGCCATTTGCATGAACTAAGAGACACATGTAAAGTTTGTATGTCCTCAAAATAATCGATTAAAGGGAGCGTGCACGCTGGGCATCGGATCGCCCGCCGTTACTATCAAGTCGATCGAGTGCGCGATCATCGACTACGCCTTCCTCAAGAACTGGATCGTGCCGCAGAAGCCGAACGAGAGTACGGGAAAGCGGATCGCCATTATTGGATCTGGACCCTCTGGTAAGCGGAAATCGGCAAGAAGCAACGAGAATTACGATGACGACTTTTCCGTGTACGTTAGGTAGCATAGTACCTGGAACCCTATGTCTTTGGGAAAGTCATTTACGATTTTATTTCGCAGGTCTCGCCTGTGCCGCACAACTCATCAAGGTCGGACATACGGTGGTTGTCTATGAACGCAAGAACAGAGTTGGTGGACTGCTTCGGTACGGAATCCCCACGATGAAGCTCGACAAGGTACAGTACCTATTCAGCTTGTGACAAGTCTAATCAAGCATCCATCCTTCTTGAGAGTGTTATCTAATGCGTCTTCTCGTAGTCTACTCCTTTCCTTTGCAGTTCGTCGTGGACCGTCGCGTGAAGCTCCTCGAGGATGAGGGCGTTCGATTCCTCGTCAACACTGAGATCGGCAAGGACGTGCCGGCTGACTTCCTGCTGAAGGAGAACGATGCGATCGTTGTGTGTACAGGAAGCACGACGGCCAGGGATCTGCAGGTATAACTAAGAAAATAAAATAGTGAGGAAATACTACATCAAAGGAGCCGTACCACGAGTTTCTGGCCATAGTCGCTCTTTACGTCATTCTTTAGATCTAATCATCCTGATCGGGTATTCCGAATCTTATGCGATTTCATTCACTCTCCGCGGAGTACTGTAGTTGCAAAGAGCAACGCACTTTTCACAAAATTAGGTATACTAGCTGACTGTTATGAGATACAGCTCTGATTCATTGCTAGATCGATTTTTCGCGTTGTTCCGATCATTTTCACAAAAAGAACTGTGGGAAAAGATGAGCGGAAAGGCCTAATTGCATATCAGGGTAGCCCGCGAATTCAAAATGCTACCGTACTCGTGGGCCGGCTCCTTTAAAGGCACGATCAAAGCAAAAATCATCACGCTGAATTTCTCAGAGAATTTTAAAAGTTGAATGGGAAGAAATCAATATTATGAGATTCGTTGAAGGTGGAGGGTCGCGACGCTAAGGGCATCTGCTTCGCCATGGAGTTCCTCGAGAAGAGTCAGAAAAGGCGAGCGGGAGACAATGTAAGCCAAATTTATTCTTTTCATTAGTTTTCTAAGGCAGGTCAATTATGTTCCTCGTTCCAGGAGCCTTGGGAGGGTCTCGACGCCAAGGATAAGAGGGTGATCATTCTCGGAGGAGGAGACACGGCTACTGACTGCATCGGAACATCGAACAGACTGGTAGGTATCCTATTTTTTCAGGAACGTACGTGATATGTCTATATTGTATTTCTAGGGTGCCAAGTCGGTCATCGCCTTCGAGATCCTTCCCAAGCCCGCCGACTCGAGGAAGCCCGACAACCCGTGGCCCGAGTGGCCCATGATCTTCCGCGTTGACTACGGCCACGATGAAGCCAAGGTATGGGACAGCAATATCACAATGTCTTGAAAAAGGGCTTACATGTTAGCTCGCAATCAAGCTGCCACTTGTGTGACACTACAAAATAGACGCATTATTAATTGTTTTGGAGAAACATTAGTTGGTACTTGTCAATGACACGCAAGCTATTTATACTTCGAGCCCAAGAAAACGTACAATTTCAGACGAAGACTGGCGAAGATCCACGAACGTACTCAATCTCTACAAAGAAGTTCCTGACGGCGACGAATGCTGCCGGAGTGAAGGTGCTCACGGGACTCGTGACTGTCGAGGTGAGAAAACCTTAATAGAGTGATACTTTAATTGCTAAAGAGAACATAATCAAGACAATCGTACGTTCTGCAGGTTCGATGGGAGAAGGATGAGAAGGGCGCGTGGAAGCTGATAGAGGTCGAGGGATCTGAGAAGACCTACGAGGCTGATCTGTGCATTCTAGCCATGGGATTCGTGGGACCGGAAAAGGCGAGTCATCTTATCGTATGAGATGTCAAATGGTAGTGGTCGAAGCGAAGGCAAGTGTAACCCATGTGTTATAGAAGGTAATCGAGCAACTAGAGCTCAAGACCGACCCGCGATCGAACATCATGACGGCACAGGACAAGTACGACTCGAGCGTTGCCAAGGTTGGTTTGCGAGTTGACTGAAAGATAGGTAAACGTTTTCTTACGATGTAGCTGCGCTGCTTTTACGTAAGCTTCAAAAGTTTCATCCGTATATTGCGATCGCAGGTCTTCGCGGCTGGTGACTGCCGCCGAGGTCAGTCGCTCGTCGTGTGGGCAATTCACGAGGGACGACAGGCAGCCCGACAGGTGGGCATGATCTTCTGTGCATAACAACAGTACTGCAGTTATGTAGTGTCAATCGATGAGTAAAGTAATACAGTAATATGACCATTCAGGTCGACGAGTACCTCATGGGAGCCACGACACTCGCCGGTCCGGGAGGTATCGTCTCGGGATCGTACAATGTCCACTAATCCATCTCTCCTCTCGTCTTCGCCTACATCTGGTCGCGTCGCTATCGTTGCCTCCTTCACTTCTTTGCATCTTCACATAGTTGTGCCATTAGCATCAGCTTCGTGTCTTACACTAAGATCGTACGTTCTCGTCATGTATGCTACACGCTCTTACTTGTTTTCCTTGTTAGTTTTCATAGTTGGAACTTGATCCTGGATACATACTTGTTCTATAGTTGATTTGTATGTATTGTGTGCGCCGAAGGGCCGAGAATAAATAAAGTAGACGAAAAATCGATATATCGGTTTTAGGGATTCGGAACATACAAAGAGACAACGGAGAGGAACGATTCTAAGCACCCTGAAGCTAGGACAACATGTTTGCCTCTCAAAGGTGGTGTAAACAGAAATTTTGAGCTAATCAGGCCTGCTTTTTTGTGCATTTAGGGTGCTAATTCAAAACAAAATTACAGTAAAAATGAAAAACATTCCCAAAATGCTGAGACAACGTGAGCGAAAAGTTGCTTATGTACCGGGAATTCAAAAAATAAATGCGCGACAATTATTTAGACCCGATACAGTATGTCGTCCGTAGACTAGTTTGCGGAAAATTGCGTTCGCTCGAATGTTTGACTTGGCTGTCATTACGGTAATCTTTTGAGTCTGTACAGGCTCTTCGTGGTGGGAGTTTCTAATGCTGTTCTGTTTATACCACCTTCAACCAGGAGTTTTCCTGTTTTTGCGGGGGAGACCTAGCATGCCTCCTGTCCATGTTCTCTGTGCACAACTGCATGATGTTCTTCGAAAATGCTTACTTTCCCTTTCACAACGTTTGAGCTGTGCCTTCGAACAGAATTAAAGTAAATACTAAACATTTCCGTGAGAGCCAACGAAATCAGAACGTATGGAGAAGCCTCCGATTGCGAAAAAAAGCAGTGGATGGATCGGTGGGATAGATTTTTTCTGTGAATGTAAGAGAAACGTGTTCAAGTAACTTACATAGAGTTGGAGAGAAAGGTAGAATGCTGAAGCGAAGAAGTCTACGACCGTCACAAGCTAAGTGCAGCGCATAACAAATAATATAGCGTTTAGTTGATGATGAGACATCTACGGCATACACGTAGGCACGTCGAAATCCTTGGACAGCTTTGAGATGCTTTTTATCTGCCGCGCGATTATTCCTCTAGCCAGCGACTGCCGAAAGTTTGGCACTTATTGGGCGACGGGTCTCGAAATTTCCCATGTGAGCAGAGAAGTTTGCCGTAAATTCCGAGCTTCCCCTAATAGGTCGCCGACAGGCCGACGATCAAAATATAATAAGCAAAAGATCGATGACAGGCCAGACTTTGGAGACAGCGAAAAAGAACCGGCCCCCCTTCTTTTCGATCTCTCAATTTTGACTTGCTGGGGAATACTCTGTCGCTCTGTCGGCGATCTTTCAAATGCTGACAAATTTTGGGAGATGAGAGGAAACGTAAAGCGGGCAAGACCGGAAAGTGGAAAAGGAAAATGAAAATGCTCTCCCACGTCCTCCCTTTTTTTCCACATTTTCCTCGTTTATCGCAGGTTTCTTTTTATTGACTTCTGCTTGGTATAGCGGTTAGCGGTGCTGTGTGATGAGCAGTGGCCCGCAGGTTCGGATCCCTTTCGAGGCATACTCTTTTGCTGATTTTGCAAGACCTTGAGGAAGCTTTGTTTACCCATAGTATTGTGATATATGACCTATTATACGCCTCCGTTAATAATTTTAAGATAAATGAAAAACAAGGACCAGCTTTAGTGAGAGTACTGCTCTGATAACAAGGAATGGAAGAATAGCGCGTCAGTTACGTTTCACAATATGAAACTTTTCAAAAATCACATATGTATTTACGAAAATCACATACGTATTGGTCGAAACGTCTGAGATAAAGCTGGCCTCATTCATTCCTGATCTCACGAAGACTCATCAAGCATTCAACATACGTATTTAAGTTGTTTTGAAAAGTCGAACAGTGCAGGAGACTGCAGGCCCTGTTCCGTTTCATAGGCTCTTTAGTGTATTCTTTGCGAAGGTAGTTGGCTATGGTAGTAGAAATCTAACAATTCTTTCCACATTTCGAAATAAACAACAATGTCCTTTAGTAATTCCAAGCATAATGGGGGTGAAAGTGATAATGTAATTGAACTGTTGGACTAACACCCCTGCCTAAAACATGCTTAGGCGGTTCGCGAAGCGTGCCGCGGGAGCTCTGCGTTGTGTGTCCAGGAGCGAAGCTACTGGACCACATAAGCAAAGCGACCACGGCGCGCTTCGTGGGCCGCCGGGTACCGCTTAGTTATACTAGTTCTTGTGTCCTAATGTTTGACTGTTGTTGTCATACTGTAGTGCTGGCTGAAGGTATAGTAGCTAACCTTACCATGAATTTGGTTAGTCACCCTCTTCCTTGAAATGCTTACAAATGCCTTCTAGTTATTAAAGTGATCGGCTCTCTGTTGGTCTGGCGTCTTTCTTCCACAAAATTTCTCGTTCCTTCTCTCCACTCTTTCCATTCCCTCAGTTCCCTCTATCCTCGATCGTCCCTTCTTCCATCTCCTCCCTTCTTCTCTTCTCTTCTCCTCTCCTCAACGATCTTCCACAGTAACGTCGTCGTTCTCGCAGGGTGGTCATTTTATACATTAAAATATCATAGTGTTTCCGAGCTTTGGAACCTTTTTGGTTGATTTCTTGCTGAAAACCATGACAAGTTCGATACTAACTGGAAAAGGGAATCATAGAGTACTCAGTGAGAGTCCCCCCCTTAAAGGGCATGGCACTACTCTTACCGTAACCATCATTAGGCTTATGGTGTACGATTACACAAGTATCAACGTTCATTTCGGTTTATTACCTGAACATACAGGTATAGGACATACAAATACATACAAGTAACAAACATAAAGAGAGAGAACATCCCGTGAAGCGGGATGGGAAAAGAATGAGGGAGAGACGGAGGGGCCCGTATCTCTAATATCATCTAGAGGGGAGGGATAGGAATGAGAGGGTGGATAAGAAAATGTAAGAGGATATTATTTGACCTCTAATCCTATCCTAGACAATAACAATTGTCAACATAGGGTTCCATCACTAATAATAGGATACTTATTACAAAACTTAATACTTATTACAATATTAAATACTTGATGCTTATTACAATGTAAACCACTTGTAGGGTGACTCATCTTTCCCATGCACGTGATATATCATTCCCCTACTCTCTTCTTCTCCATCCCTTCTTTCTGTTCCCCAAGGCCTCTAATGTTGGAACGCTACTGTCATACTGTAGTGCGGACTGAAGGTGTCGTAGCTTATATTAGCACTCCATTTTACCATGAATTTGTTTAGTCACCCTCTTCCTTCTTTTTTTGGAAGATTTGAAGTCTCTGACCGCTCCTATCTATATCAGAGCCCCCTCCTTTGGACCCAAATCCACTGATAGTCCAGATAAAGGTGTTAAACTGGAAACTGGAAACCCTTTTCCTCGAAATGCTTACAAATGCCTTCTAGTTATTAAACTGTTTGACACTCTGTTGGTCTGGCGTCTCTCTTCCACAAAATCTATCGTTCCTTCTCTCTCCTCTCCCCATTCCCTCAGTTCCCTCTATTCTCGATCGTCATTTCTTCCATATCCTCCCTTCTTCTCTTCTCTTCTCCTCTCCTCTACGCTGTTCTACAGTAACGTCGTCGTTCTCGAAGGCTGGCCCTTTTGCATTATTCATTAATATATCATAGCGTAACCCAGTTCTTCAACCTTTTCTGCTAGATCTCTCGCTGAAATTCATAACAAATTCGATACTATTGTTAAAGAGAATCATAGAGTACACAGAAGGAGCCCCCCACATCCCCTTGAAGCGGTATGGCTCTACTCTTACCATATTTATCGTTAGTATTAGGGTAAGAGCGTTCCATCACCAATGATAGAGTAGTTATTACAATGTAAACCACTTGTAGGGTGACTCATCTTTTATATGCGCGTGACATACCATTCCCCTACTCTCTTCTTCTCCACCTCTTCCTTCTATTCTCCCACCCTCTAATGTTGGACTGTTACTTTCATACTGTAGTTCTGGCTGAAGATGTCGTAGCTAACCTTACCATGAATTTGGTTAGTCACCCACTTCCTCTAAATGCTTACAAATGCCTTCTAGTTGTCAAACGTGATAGACTCTCTGTTGGCCTGCCGTCTCTCTTCCACAAAATCTCTCGTTCCTTCTCTCTTCTCTCTCCATTCCTTAAGTTCCCTTTATTCTCGATCGTCCTTCCTCCCTTCTTCTCTTCTCTTCTCCTCTTCGTTCTTCTACAGTAACGTCGTCGTTTTCGAAAGCTGGCCCTTTTACATTACCCATTAACATATCGTAGCGTTCCCGAGCTTTTCAACCTTGCCCCTTGATCATTCTTTAAGGTTAATACTGACTGGAGAAGGGAATCATAGAGTACGTGGTAGGCGCCCCTCCCCCATTGAGCTGGCATGACACTACTCTTAACATAGGATAAGAGAGCTCCATGACTAATGTTAGAGAACAATATCGAACACTTGTAAGGTGACTCATGCTGTTACATGTGCATGATATATCATTCCCCTACTGTCTTTTCCCCACCTCTTCCTTCTATTCCCCCCAGTCCCCCTGCCCCTTCTTCGCTTATCGCTCTTATTATGGTCAACAACATAGTTCGGTTTTATGGCGGGCGCAGTTTCGCGAAGAGAGTATTGTTCAAACTACTTTCTGCCCGAATACCAACAATCTTATTGATTGTCGCCATTACATAACATATACCCTCACTTTACTCCCCATCTTGCAACTTTCAATGAGACCTCTCTCCCATTCTCCCTAGTCTTCGTGTTATCATCTCTAACAGATGATAGGGGATTAATTCCATTATACTTATTTTGGATATTCCCAACACCTCGTCTCTCCCCTCTGTCTCCCCTCACTCGTTCCCTCATTACTTTGTCTGAATAAATCCAGTGGTGTGGTTGCCCCTCTCGTCTCGTCTCATCGCACGTCATCTATCCCGCCGGGATCATTATTGTACTCACCCCTCCTCTGTCGACTAACCCCATCTCAACCCTTTCAACCTCTTGTCCTAGCCTAAGGACATAGCACCCCCTCCTGCCCATCCTATTCATTACTACCGTAAACCGAGTGGCCCCTCTCTAGCTTCGTTCATTCATTCACTTTCAAAAGGCTCTTTACTCTTCTCCACTACTCAGCTACTAATCTCCCCGTACAGTTGTGCCTTGCCTATTCCACTCTCCACTATCGTCATTATCTCCCGTCATTTTCCATTAGTCAGCTCGACCCCTACATCATCCTCCACTCTTCCCCATTTTTCTCTAGTCAATCAACCTCTCTCATTCTCTTTCACTGTACTCTAGTCTAGTAGGATTCTTTTTTCCTACGGCCTTCTGTAACCGTAACTTTTTTCTTAACTATCCCCTGTACTGAACCAGGCTCTGCTTACCCCTACATCGTCTCGCACGGTACTCTTGCGTTACTCGTCAACTCTCCTAATTTCAATGCTCTCTTCCGTGCTCCGATTCGTTCTTACGCATTAAGTAAACAACTCTCTCGCTCGCTCTCTTCCTCGACCTTCTCTTATTACCGCATACCCTCCCCTCACTCGCTCGCCCATTCTACCGTAATCCCTTCAACCAATACTGATTGCCGTATTTTAGGTACCATGGACTTCGTACCCAAAAGCTACGGTCCCTTTGGCCAGATTCACTTGTGAGCTACCTTGTTCCGTTCCTCTGAAAACATGACCGATACTGTTTACTGAATTTTTTCTCAATATTGTTTTCTCAATATGAGCAAGCATACCTTGTTCTAAGCACCGCTAATCTTAAGACGAGGGCCATAGGTGGGAAGGTGATTTGCTGACTTTAGCGAACCGCCGAAGTACCGTCCGCCCCCTCCATCCACTCCGCCTCCCCCTCCTCCCCCGACGCCGGCACCTATTCCAGAGTGGTTAGATATTAGTCATCATCGTTGGGTGGGGAGAAGCAAGCTATATATATTTTGCATACATGCCCAGGCATGAAACGAAATGGACAGAGTGACAAAAATGATATTGGTGACTTTGCAAAATGGAATAGTGGGATCACTCAAATGGGGAGGGGAGAAGGAAAAGAAAGGGGAAGGCAAACCGACGCTCGGGTAATTCGTCTCGCGTACCAATAAATGCAGTCTTCCTTCCATCTTCTTGCCTTTCTGGATTCAAAGCCAATGTTGTATTCATGCGCAGTATTGACTCGGAAAAAGCCAACGGGTTTACAATGGCTTCCCACAACCGCTGATCATGTACAGGTACGAGACTATCCCGATGGGAACCTACGTCCTCTCCTCCTTAATGCTTCTGATCTTCATCGTCTTCATTTTGACGGCGGTAAGTGGGGCCTTATGAGTAGCCCACCGGGTGGCTCGGTGGTTATTATCTACACCCACTGGCCCGAAGGTAGGGGGTCCAACCTCCGCCCGGCGCGGCAGATCCGCCGAGACCTAGTGGGTTAAGAAATGTAGGTAATGGTATACCACGGCACTGGAAATTCTCGCTGTGCAAGAGATTGCGAAGTATGCCCATCGGGGACTTATGACTCATAATTGCTCCGTATACTGAGGGTTGACAATATTTTATGATGGTTAACCGGATAAATTTTAAAAGATAGTACAACGACCATTCTCAGATAGTCTTCCTCTGTGTACGCATGTGGCAGGTGAAGAAGTACGTAAGGGAGAAGGAGGTCAGTGCATAGCTGATGGGATCGGGTTGGCGAAGGAGCTTAACATTTGATATTTGACTAACATTTGATGAAAACAGGGAAGAAGCTTTCTAGTATAACTAATGCGTTGCTATCAACTCCCTCGCTTATGAGTTAAATTGGTTGGTGCATAGATCCCTTTTTAGAAGATGACGGTCCGCGTGAACGCGACATACGGCAAGTACTGCAAGTACTGCAACTCTGTGGTGAATAACTAGATCGATATCGTTTCCGTAAGGGTATTTCACAAGCCCACAAGTAGTACAAGGACTCAACAGTTAGGACTAACAATAATATAAAGTACTAGACAAATAGTCGGGAATCACGTTTTCGTACTTGAGGTACTTCACGGCGGCAAGTGCTCGTGCAGGGTTACCGTGGTCGAGGTGGAGAAGACCATCGAGCCGACTAACGGAGAGCAGGTAAGAGATAACTCATTGATTGGCTTACCTTATTTCATCATCATATGCCTAGAGACGATCGGACAGTACTACCATTCAGGAGCATCAACTATATCTACGTATTGCAGTTTCGTGAGGTATACTCGCGCCTGTCGACGTTTGCCCATGTTGGTTCTGAATGGGACTCGAGGCGCTCGCTCCGTCGTCACTCGATCCTCTCCAACAACGTCGTCTTCTCGCTCGATAACGACCCCCAGCCGTCGTCTCACTCCATCCTCAACCTCCCCCGTCATTCGCACCGCAACCGCAGCCATACCATCAGCGCTCCTGCCTCGGTCCGCAACTACGTGGCGCTTCCTGCGCCCATGCGTGCCCTTTCTAACGTCGCGCGCTTCCCAAGTCTGGACTACAAGTTGGTGAGTCATACGAGCTGACATCTTACGATTTAGTCTGAACAATATGAAGATCGATGGATGAATGTAATTCAGACGATGCCTTGCTACACGACGCAGCTCGGACTCAGCTCGACGGAGATGTCGATTGACGCAGTGCAGGAGGAGCTGACTCAAGCCGATGAGTGGCACCGCGTCAACGATAGAAGCTTCAACGATGAGGAGGAGTGAAGGGCCAAGACTGGCACAATACACACCTTCTTTCCATCTTCTCTATTCCCCATTCAATCCCGCCTACTGTAGTTATTCGATGGCATTCTGTATTCTTAATCTAGTGGAACAACTAAGTTGTTGAATTTAGAGGGTTCCCTGCTTACTATTCGGCACTTTATTGTTCCATTGCTGCAATAAACAGGCCTAATTCGTAATTACAATTTTTCCCGAACTGTTTCTTAGCCTATCCTTACACCCTTTCCGTATGCACCGAGTTTTGAGTCAAAAGCAGTGTATCGTAATAAATGTAGTTATATCAGAAGTGCAAGATGTAATATTATCATGCGTACTCTCCTGAATAGGTACGTTATGTTTATAGTAACCAGGGAACGACTGTGGGTTGAAAGATCTACGTCTACCTGTAACATTAATGCCTACCTGCAAAAACAATAACTCATTCAGAACCCAACTGTTGCTAAATCCAAGAATTCCGCACTCGGCAATAGGGTTACTCGATAAGTAGTGTGAGTGGGTATGAGGAGATAAAGTAATCATCGCAGTATGGACTTTCGTCATAATAATTTTCTTATCTTATCTGAGAAAAGAAAATTATTATGACGAAAGTCCATACTACATAATAATGGTGAGAGGTGGGTCGATGGTGGCAGGTCGGATTACGGTAGTGGAATGGATGAGTACCGTAGTCAAATACGTGCTGTTGCAGTAATCGAAGTGAATATGGATACGGTAATGATGGTAGAGCGAATTACATTGATCCGAGTTACAGTAATTCTGTGAATGGTTATTTTCGGGAGTGCGGTAACGTTGACAATGACTGACACAGTAATGTATCTTCTCGATATTCGAGAAGTGTTTATAAAGAGGGGTACTGTAGTTACAGTAACCGGAGGATTGGATATTGTAGTGAGAGTGAGGATTGGATACTGTAGTGAGAGCGTTCAGCGGAGAATTTGAGTTGGATGAGTTTATCGGTGGATTCAAACTACGATATTCGATGTTGTATGATGACAATAGTAAGGTCCTTTTGAGAGAATTCCTTGAGGGAAGAGCGTTGAAGATGTGGAATCGCGGGAGCATCCTTTACACGAGACACCCCGAATCGTCCGATCTGCAAGATTTTTTTCTGCATCGAGTCAACGTTTATATAAGCCCACAGACTTCCCCTATCGTCCCCCACAAAAAACTAACCTTAAAAAAACTAAGTCGTACTCATCCTTCTCGAAGACGGAGTCTTCATCTCATTCTTAGCTGCAATACGAATCACCGAAGACCTGAACGGATACGTTGATTTTCGTGAAAGCCAACGAAACGAGAACGTATAACGAGAACGAGAAGCTTCCGATTTCTAGAAGAAGTACTGAAAGGATTGCTCTGAACAAGGTAAGGATTACTCTAGGAATGTATGAAAAATTTTTCAGGTAATTTACAGTTGAGAGCAGGGCATAATGTAGAAGAGATGTAATTTACGACGGTCACAAATTAAGTACAGCGCATGACAAATAATATAACATCTCGTTGATCATAACATCTACAGCACACACATCGGTACATCACAATTTTTAAAAGCTTTGACATGCTTCTACAAGCGTTGAATGCATTAGTCCCCCTAAGCGACCGGTCAGCGACCGTCGAAAATTTGATAGTAAATGGGAAACCAGGTGGCGAAAGTTCACATATATAGGCATAATACCTTCCAGTCATTTTCAAGTTTCTCTTAAAGGTGGTGTAAACAGAATATTTGAGGCAGTAATCAGGCATGCCTTTTGTGATTTCAGAGTGCTAATTTTAAACAAAATCACAGTAAAAATTAAAAACATTCGCAAATTGCTGAGAAAACGTGAGCGAAAAGTTGCTTGATGTACAGGGAATTCAAAAAATAACGGCGCGAACAATTATTTAGACCCGATACAGTATGTCATCCGTAGAATAGTTTGCGGAAAATTGCGTTTGATCGAATGTTTGGCTTGGCTGTCGTTACCGTAACCTTTTGAGACTGTACAGGCTCTTCGTGGCGGGAGTTTCTAATGTTGTTCTGTTTACACCACCTTTAAAAGGTCGCCGACGGGGCTACGACCAAAATATTTGAAAGATCTGTTTCCGGCCAGAGAGAGGCTTTAGAACACGCGATTTGGAGAAAGCAAAAAAGCACCCCCTCCCCTGTGCTGTTCTTTTCCAACTCTCGGTTCGCCTTTGCTGCTGAATAATCTGTCACTGTCGACGATCTTTCAAATGTTAGTGAACATTTTGGGAGAGGAGACGAGACGAAAGCGGGCAATAATCTTAGAAGTTTCGTGACTTACAATGGTGTTTTTCTAAAAAAATTATTTGCGGTTTTAGGTAAATTTGCATGGAGATCGAATATTCAAGTACATTTATCGTACGACAAACAGCGACCTTTTCTGCCCAATCTTCGCGACGATATACGCTCTTACTTGTTTTCCTTGTTAGTTTTCTTAGTTGGGACTTAATCCTGGATACATACTTGTTCTATAGTTGATTTGTACGTATTGCGTGCGCCGAAGGGCCGAGAATACATAAAGTAGACAAAAACGGATATTAGTGTGAAGGTACAAACAGACTACGAAGAAGAACATTCGAAGCACAGCTCAAACGTTGTGAAAGGGAAAGTAAGCATTTTCGAAGAACATCATGCAGTTGTGCACACAGAACATGGACATAAGCCATGCTAGATCTCCCCCGCAAAAACAGGGAAATCCTGGTTGAGAGGCAAACATGTTGTCCTAGCTGCAGGGTCCACGTCGCCCGGGTGGACGGAGAAGGTGGCTATGATGAAAATCATATCAAGTCATGAATAACCAGGGACTATGTGAAACTGTTCATCTTATATACAAACATATTTGAAAGACGCCTATGTCTATACAGCAGAAACAGTCATCTCAACTACGGATAACCCTCCCGTAGTGTAACCCTCTACAAACATCTCGTTCGTCTCCGAGACGATAGCCGGGTAGATTATTCGGAAGTCACAGACTCTAAAATAAGATAATAAGGCTCAGAAATAAACAGTTTCTAGTATATTTAAGAGCATATCTAAGGTTACTTACTGAAGTCCGGTAGGCCTCTGATCCTTGAGGAACTTGACATCAATGCCCATGGCGCTGCAGCTGTTGCTCCACAGCGTTCCAAAGACCTTAGGGGTTAGGGACACCCGTCGTCCAGCTGGGGCCTGAATTAGTGATTCTACTCTTGCTTCGATTAATATATTTCAATCTCTCTAGGTAAAGAATTGAGAGAAACTGACCTGGAAGTAGTAGTACTTTGACATGTAATCGAGGCCGCCTGTGACATTCCGCGCTCCGAGATCGAATCGAACGCGTTGAGGAGTAGACGTAACTGCGACAGACACTCCACTGGGCTGAATTACTAATGTTATTTCTCTGTTGACCGTCATTGTTTATGAGAAAACAGCGGTAATATAAACGTACGCGTTGGTCACATGTAGCGCCTGTCCATCCAGAAGGACAGATGCAAGAAGAACACTCGTTTGAGTTCTGGAAGCCACCGTTCGAGCAGGTGATGGAGGTCTTGCATCTTTCTGAGAGAATTGCATTTCACTACTACGTATATGCGGAAAGCCTATGTATGAACAAACCTACTTTGACATTGGAAGTGGTTGTTGATTGCGAGTTTGTCATAAAACGTAGGCAGCCGACCCATCATCCCTTCCTGGTAGATCTTGTAAGCTGGCTTAGCGTAGATGACCGGACTGCCTTGACGAAGGGCGTAGCTACAAAAATTAACGTTTGATTGTACATCTACGTATTGCAGAATATCTGATGATCGTACTCGCTCTGGTAGTAGTGCATGTTGCTGCCGAACTCATAAGGTATCCCCTCGACATCAGCCGTCTCCGGTCCTTCCATGTCGAAATTGTGTCGATTCTTCGTTCCCACATTGGTCCAGTCGATATCAACATAGTCATCGCGATCGTACCGAGTATGCACGTGGAACATGCCGAAGGTGTGCGACAGTTCGTGCGTAATTGTGCCGACCTAAAATTAATTAATAGCACTCTCTGCATGTTCTGAAAGCTGGTACGAGAAAAAACACATACGTTCAGGCATCCATCTCCAAGATTGATTCCCTGCACTCCGCCGACCTTTCCTACATTGGACGAGCAGCCTATCGTGTGGCGAATCTCAACGCTGAGAAAGAAGTCATCCTGGTAAACCCTGACTGCTTACCGGTCCGTAGCACTTGGATCCTCGGCGAACTTGACGCAGCTGTTTTTCTCCCAGAAGTCCATCGCTTTCCGGACCACCTCACGACTGTCGTTGGCTAAATACCGTATATTTGAAGTACGCCGTTTACAAGAATCTGCACTGATTTACTTACGGTATCCTCTTGCCCATGAATACGGAATGACGACGTTGGTTACGCCCCACAGGTATCCGGCGTCTTTCATTGCTTGACGCCGCGATCGATTACTCGACTTAGTAACTCCCTCGATGATGGAGAGCTGTTCGCTGAATTACGTTCTCTATTAGTACTTGTGTTTTCATGTCATATCTTACACACACATAAAAAATGCTTACTTAGAGAGTACAATATCGCCTTCGAACAGCTCCGCAGGGAGATCAGCACTCTCATTCAGCGTTTTGATAAGCTTCGTCGTCTCACTATCCAACCTTTCTACGGGAGATGAAACAGCTAAGGAAAAGAGTGAGAGGACTACCGTAACAACCATATGTGGATAACACGCGGGCAACCCTCCCTGGCGGTCTGCGCTTTAAGCAAAGTTGTCAGAAGCTGAGCAAACATCCATAGATCTTTACATGTTTGCGCCGATTTCGGCTAACAATCGGGAAAGGCGCTTCCGGAAAGCGGACATGAGGGTGAACTATGATTTTTGAAGAACAAATAAACACATTTTGCCTTCAGAGATACGATAAATGTATTGATTGCGAAATTTTTATACATCGCCTCAATGGATTGAATCTGAAGATGGAAATAGAATGTCATCAATAGTTTTGTGATAGGGTAAATCGTATGTAATAGTGCACGTACATAACATTTCCTACAACTACACTACCATATACTTTTTTATTTTCAAAATAAAAGTATTATTTGTTCTTTTGATTCCATTGCAACCAGTCACATCCGCTGAATTCGATGCGTACGTAATAGAGCTACTTTCTGTTTGCACAACGAAGCTGGAACCACGTTCGAACTTGTAAGAATCGTCGTGGAATTGAAACAATCCGGATGCGGTGTTGCACTGGAGAGAATCTCGGCAAAGTACATACAATGGAAAACGGTATTAATGATGGCTATGTGGTTGAGAACAAAAAAGCGATCGTCTGAGAAAGAATTGCAGGATGTTGTGCTCTGGGGAGAGCACGTGACCTTCATCGGAAGACCGGAGGTAATCGATGCACGGAGGAAAAAGGCGGCGAAGTTGCAAGTGGTGGGAGAGGGAAGGGCGAGTTCCCTGTCTTTTCAGGTATTTCGTCTCCGCACCAAGCAGATCCAGGTCAAGTGGGCTGTCGTGCACGCAGCCAATGTCGGAATCTCCGCCACGCATGTGTCGCAACAAAGTCGAAACAGAATATAATTAATATTGTACACTCTAGGAAGAGAAGAGTTAGGGAACCTTTGAAATTTGACATGTTGGCAAAACGTTCGCTTTCATCTCTTCGAGCAGTCATACGGCAGAAGGCTGCTATCTGCATTGAATTTTTAAAGGTGTTTGGTGCTTGTCTTCTGTCATGTGATTTTCATGCAGTTTATTATCAATGTTTATGTTAAGCAAAGATGAAACAAAAACTTGGCGGACTAAAGATATTAATGTATGGCTTTCCTACCCGAATATCGTAAAAGACACAGGTTAATTTATGTTACAGAGGCGTGATAAGTCGACATGCTATAAAATGATAGTATGTTAAGTATGAGTTATGAAGAGTTAGCTTAAACACTGTTAATGTAATCACTAAGAATGGAATCCGTGTCACTCGATCGATTGATAGTCGCGACAACTGCGAAGTGGCCTTGCGTATGGAGTTGAGAGAAGGAGCGGGGAAACGAAGCCAGAGCCGAAGGACGAGCTGAAGAAGGGATGTTATATTGTAAAGGTAGAAGTTGAGCGAACTCAGTAAGAATGGCTATAATACAGAGTTTTGAGGTTGATAGGCGAAAGAAGATCCAGTGCCTATTCTCACCATCGTTCTTGCGCTGCAAATGCGATTTGATCCTCTTCCAAACCGCCGTGATTCGACGACGAATCGACAGCTTGTTCTGAACAAAATATTTGCATGCATTATTTGCATTCATTTTGTTATTTCCATACATTATTTGCATGAAAATAACGATGAAAGGAGAGCAAAGCGAACCTTTTGGGTCTCGTTCTTCGCAGTCTTTCCGTCCAAGTCTTTGAAGTCTCCCTTGTAGTTAGCGGGAATGTCGAACCGCTTGACCTATAAATGGCAGTTTTGATTGCTTATAACTCCAATTTCCAATGATATCCCTAATCACCCGATTATTATTCAACTTACCGTCTGCACGATATTCGCGCCTCTCGTGCGCATCGCGAGTGTTCCCATTCGTTCGGGAATCGGGGGAGCATTCCTCACACGAGACACCTCGAATCGACCGATCTGCAGCATCCTCTTGTACATCGAGTCGTCGTTTATATAAGTGCACAGCCTTCCCCTATCAGTCCCCCAATAAACTAACCTTGACAGGCTCGTACTCGTCTTTCTCGAAGACGGAGTCCTCATCCCATTGGTAGCCACACAACGAATCGCCGAAGACCTGAACGGATACGTTAACTAGAGCGAAAGGTGCTAAACGAAGAAGAGAAATAAATACGAACCGAGCTGTACAAGGAGACACCATCGACGCTGTTGTTGATCTTCGAGAAATCGATAGAAGTCGAGTCGGTGGGCTTGTGAACGAAACGAGGGCGGAACGGCATCCTGTGAGGGATATGGTACGATTGAGGTGATACAGGCGAGAGGGAAAATGAGCGAAGATAACTATAGCTAACAGTAAAGAGAGTGTGAACAGAGATAAGGATGGAGGGAGGGAGGGTGCGGGGGAGGGAGAGGAAGAGCGCGCGTGCGAGGGCGAGAGGAAGCCCTTTGGTGCGTGTGATGAGGTGTGAGGAACGAGCGGATCCAGTGGCTATTCTACAATACATACATTTTAGCCCTACTGAAAACATAGAGACGTGAGCAGGAATGGAACAGATGAAAGCAACAGGGGTATAAGAGAGCTAATCGGGCAGGTCAATGGTGATATTCAAAGGGGATAAATATTGGGAAAGTCGTGGAGCTCCAAGAAGAAGCTTACCTTGTGAATTGGCGAAGAACTGAATTCGAATCATGAGCCTTCGTGGTTGAGGGCATGCAATTGAGAGTACGGTGAAAGAATATCGTTTCGAACAGAATCCAGGTAATAAATAGCGGGAGGGTAGGAGCGGGGATGGCGGACCACGAAAGCGAACGAAACGAGAACGTATCGAAAAGCTTCCGAAATTGGAAAGGCAAACGTGTCGAATCCGCAATATGGTAATTCTAGTAGGCAATCTAGTCGGTACCAATTGCTCCGCTGTTGACTTAATGCGGTATAGTTATAAGGCCCACATTTTCTTCACTACTAAAGGGTAAACGCAAAAGGGTGCCAATTCCTACCAAATTAGACAAAAGGGAGCCAATTCCTACCAAATTAGACAAAAGGGTGCCAATTCCTACCAAAATTACGCCCAATCCAGCGAAAATTGAGGGTATATTATTCGCGCGGCTGCTAATCGGAAAGCGAAAAATTCACACCCTTATGGATCGGGTAGAACACAGCCGGACAGCCACAATAGACTGACCCCACTCGATCACACCATGATAATGGACAATTATTTCAAATGTGGTTAAAGATCATGCTTATGAATGAGTTGTAGAAGATGCGGTTGGACGCAAAGAATAGATTCCACTTTGTTTCCGGTCAAAAGTTTCATAACGAAGACTGATATCCCATGAAATGCGTGGTTTTGGCACCGTGCCAAAGTGGGGGTCCTGTCCGGCTGTGTAGAACCTTCTGACGTTGAGTCAGATGGTGAAGAGTATGATGCCTACGAAGTGGAGGTTGTGCAGGAGGTACCTAAGAAGTGTATGGTTAAGGCCAAAGTCTTGGACACGCCGTTGAGCTTTGTGCTGGATACGGGTGCCGACATTACGATCGTGGGATCGCAGACCTGGGAAGGTCTTGGAGGACCTACTCTCCGTATGGCTAGAGGAGAAGCAGTTGCCCATTCCGGAAAGGCACTGCCTTTCCGGAATGGGCAACTGCTTCGAACCATGAGAGTTTGGGAGGGCAAGAAGCGCCTCTCCCCGTACACGTTCTTGATAAGAAAGCCCAGTCTTTCTGGGGTCGGGACGCTATTGAAGCTTTTGGTATGGAACTTCGGTCGAGTGTTCAGTTTCCAAATGGTCGAGACTCTTGGTGAGTGTTCTGTGGATGCCAGCGAAGAACTTACTTCCAAGGAGGTTGAACCTTATCGAGTAGGGGTGGGGCGTAAGACGGCAACGGTTGCCGCAGCCAATCTATGCAACCAAAAGGGGCGAGAATCTGGGATGCCTCGAATGGAAGGGAAGGCATAAGACGGTGAAGTCCACCACAGCTGGGGTCGAATTGGATTCGACCATGGAGGGCTTACGGTTAGACCGTAAGCAACTGGAGCGTAAGACAGCGAAGGTCGCTACAGTAAGGGAGAGGAGCGAATTGGACTCGCAGGGACAACCATTGAGGTTGAGGGCGCATGGCGCATGAAATGATGAGGAAAGTGGTTCTGTGGTCAATTCACAGACAGCACAAAGGCATGGTGAGAACAAGGGCATTGTTGGAAGTGGGCTGGAATCGCCTTACGTTCGTCACGATGGAAAGTAGGGAGGAGCTCAAGAAAGTTCCCGCTTTTTACACCAGTAAGGTGGTGATTTGAGAGATGTAGAGAGATGGAGACGAAGACCTATTCTGAACTCTCAAACGGAGACGTAGAGCTTGCTCGAACTTTCTTGAGATAATGAGAGATGTAAGCAAGGTTGGACCGTCCTCGAACTCTCAACGGAATCTTACAACTGAATCGTTGTGGGGAGGAGAGAAGAGCAGAATGCTCGCAAAGGCAACAGTGGTCTGCAATCGACTCTACTCATTTTGACGACTTGGGGTAGTCACGCTCAGGATCGAAATAATGACACGCACTGTATTCAAATTTTAAGATCATAGAGTTTTGACTTTCGTTGACCGGAGTGTCGCTCTAGAGAGTAGAAGTGGTGGTACCACTTGGGAAGGAGTAGAAAGCAAAAATCTGCGTTACTTATAGAATAGGTTCAGATTTCTTGACTTTAGTGAAGCGCCGAATATTCCGACGCCCCCGCCTACGACTCCGCCTCCGCCTCCACCGACGACGGAACCTCCTCCGCAGTGGTGAGATATGGGTATTCCTTAGGGTCGATCAGCGTACGGCATGACCATACCATACCATCGCTTGGCATAAGCCCATGACACTGATAAACCTAACCTATCCTATCCTTAGGTTTGGGAAAGGAAGCAATAAACGCAGTCTTCTTTTCATCATATTCTTCTGTGCGCGGTGTAGGGAAGAATGACGACAAGGCTACGTTTACTGCGTCCTTTCACAACCCTAGTGTCCGTACTATCATGTCTAACTTGATAGCTTGATAGTTGATACTTGATAGCTTGAGCTAATCCATTCATGTGCATATTAACTCGGAAAGAACTAACGGCTTTCTAATGGCTTCCCAATAGTACTCATCCTGTAGCGAATTCGCTGCGAAGAATTCACTGGACGACTACATTTTCATTTGTTATCATAATAATAATCATAATAATCAATAATTTTCATGAAATAATCATGAATCACACAGTTCATAATTTCAAGGCACGCGGTAGCATTCAAATTGCGCGCGCTTCCACTGACTTCGCGTCAGCCCACTAATGGTCGGGGGCGGCGATACTCAGTGAACGCGTTTGCTTTTCCTGTTTTGTTTATTGTTATTCTTCTTCTCTCTCCGTGCCGACGTCACCGTTGTGTTCATTTCTTTGCCGTTCTCCTCCACTCACTCATTCATCCTCATCAGGATCGAACGAGGGTGTTCTCCGTGCACTTCTCGTCTCTTCTCGATTCACCGAAGAAGGGATGGAATCACACAGACGCGGACACTCACACAACCTCTTCATGGCCAGCCAGCGCATCTGGATGATCGAGATCAAGCCTCTTACTATTTGCGTTGTTAAACTTCTTTTGCATGTATGTGGTGTAATAAAACTCATTATGTGTACCATTAGGTTTTTGCTTTGAAGTAAACTGAAGTTGTAATTTAGTAAAAAGACTAATCACCTTATCCAGTTTCGCCTTCTGTCCCTTCGTCATCCTCCACCTATTATCCGGATCATTGTCCTGCACTTCATCGATCCATTACAGCTGCAAGGAACGGACTGACGTATTCTCCGCCAAATTTTCGGGGGGGGGCTAGAACATACCTGGTCAGTTGCTCTCCTGTAGAGAAATAGTGCGTAAAATGAGAGAGTCGTGAGAGACAACACGCAATAAACCTACACTAAACCAGGTCCATTCTTCCTCTTTTATCCCCTTGCGTGACTCTCATTTCCTTAGTACTCGCACTAGAGAGCGATAGAAATCTCTCTCGTTGATACGTTATGATTAATGTTACACATATAATGGCATACATCGTTGATTAATGGTACACATAATGAGAATATATAAAATATTGCAGTAGCAAAAGAAGTTTAACAACGCAAATAGTAAGAGGCTTGATCTCGATCATCCAGATGCGCTGGCTGGCCATGAGTTCGGGGAATTTGCCCGTCTCAAGAACCTCTACGTGATGAGAAGGGAATTTGCCGATAAGAAAGTGGTGAATGGAATGCAGCAGGTTGAAGTGAATAACAGAACTTGATTGTCCTTATGCAAAACAATTGTTATATCCAATATATGTCCTTCACTGCTTTTTAATCTTCGTGATTCTTTATAGCGTTTTGACTTTGCCGAGGTTTCGTAAAGTGAGATACTCATCCATAGCACCAATAATATGAAGATGCAGAGTAAACTAAACCACTCTTCGAGGGCTTGAAGAGGATGAGCAGACGCGCCTACTTTCCAAATTTGAAGTGATTTCGTCAACTTTCTCCCGAGTTATGGTCAAAAATAAAAGTGTCTCGTTACTGTCTACTGTAGAACGAAGGAAGTTCAGCGTATTGAGATCACTAAACATATTTATGAAAAAGGTTATGGTTTGATAATAGAAACGAAATGGAGTGCGATAATGCAGAACGGTAATTTTCGTATGAGAACAGTCTTGTGGATCACACACCCATTTATAACCACTGGGTGCAGTTATCCAATGGTTCTATATGGATCTCTTGCTCTTTGAAGAGGTCTTCGCCATCCTTATTCCCATTTGAGTAGAAAACATGGCTGTTGGACAAGTCTGCAAAATATGATAAATTATGTGCGTGTCGAAAACCAGAATTTAAAGAGACTTACTAGAATAAGATGCTTAAGAATAGAGTAGGGAGTGGAGAAAGATGAGAAGCATTTATTGCACGTGTATGTGATGCCTCCATGCTGCCTTGACGCGTGTACATTCTCGAGGAGATACATTCCTTCTTTGGCACCGTATTTTCCTCCGGAACACCCGCGTACCGTACACCTCCGAAGAGAAGTTATAAGCTCACGAACGCGAGCTGCTGCCTGGAAGAAAAAGATCATTTTAAGTGTTGCAGGCAAAAACAGTTGGATGGCTTATGTAGGAGACCAGATAGCTAATGACCCATAATGAACCGAATCGTAGTTTCTTTTCCCTATGTTCTGCAAGAAATGCCGGCCTCCTTTACTTTTTGGTCAGCCGCCCGTCTAATGTGGGAAAAAATTTGATCAAATAAATGATCATTTAATTCTAACCTTTTTATCGTCTGTTTTCTCTACTCTTTTCATTCCTACACGCTTTTTGCGGTCGTATTTAATTGTGTATTTCATTAATTTCATTCATTCATTTATTTATTTTCACCTCAGATCATTATGCTATGTGATATATGAAGATCGCATATTTAAATGCGACCTTTATATATCAAGTTCTTTTCTCACAGTTTTCCAGAGCTTTCTAATGATTACTGAATTTGCAACTTGTGTACAACGTGTCAGCCTCTGAACAAGAAATCCGTCTTACGGCGAATCTCTCTTAAAAACACGTAATGAACATGCAATATTAGATTGGTTTCCCAAGGCTCTCGCCAGGCCCCATTTTTCAGTACAACTTTTGTATATTGTGCCCGCTATGGGTCGTTCCCATAGCAGAGAGCAAGCAGTAATGATCATGCGGTGAACTTGCCCCCTTCCCTGAATGTCAATCTCACACAGCTTGCGCACCAGATTACATGCCCGAGGCGGTCGAGTTGAGAAGTCGGAAAGTGTTATTTGGTACATCTCGACATGCTATATCACACTGGTAACTTACATCATACACGAAAAATAGTCAGAGGGAGCCTTTAATTGTTCAATTTAAGAGGAGTTCGACATAAATTAAGCAAATAATAGTCATATTTAATCAAAGATGCGGCAGCCTAGTTTTTTTATTCGTAGCGGGCGAGCGATAATAGAAGGGTTCATAAAATTGGAGCAAACCGTATGTTGAAACATCACTTGAATTGTGCTTAAGAAATATAGTTTAAGCGAAATATAGTTTTACTAAATCGTAAGACCAAGATAAAGGGACATGGAAGTGATTTTCAAGTGAAGCTTATATGAAAGATCTTATCGTAATTAGCATAAAAACATAAGGGAAATAATAAAAATTAATAGTATTCGAGAAATAATTTTTTTTGAAATTTCGCTCAAGGACGACGCTACTGTGTTTACCGAAAGGAATTAAGCTAAAAGCGACGTTCTTCTCAACAACGGAAACCCAGAACGAAAAAATAAAACATGCGAGTTTCGAGTTTGTTGCTAAAATTTTTTTATTGTCACTATGTTTTCCTCCCATTTTGAATTTTAAAACTTTTGGTTAGAGGCTGTTCCCTCCCTTTAGACTTACCGATTGCTGTTCACTCTCGTTGTCGCTCCACATCAATGCATTACACATGAGAATTCCCTCGCATTTCGCCTAAAAATATCATAAGTGTTTGAGTTTTTACCACTTTTCCCATTTATGATATAACTGCCAAAAGGTATTATTTGTTAGGACAGCTAGCTTACCGCATGGCGTTCAATATGCGAAGTTCTTGAAGTACCACACAACTGACACACGAAAGCGAGTCTGCCTTGCTCGATATGACATCTGAACGACTTAGATCAGTTTTGAGATGTCAAATAAATAAATGTCAATTACTTGTTTACAATGTTTTCTATTTTTTTCTAGTCAAATACGTAAGATTGTAAAATTAGTGAGATCCAACCATCTCACCTGAGAGCATGGACTATAAGTGCGTTCTCTGTGAACTTCTTTTTGCAACGGAAGGGACAAGCCATTTTCGCATTCTGAAAGGAAGGTAATTATAAATGGATCAGGCTTTGTTTTGCTGTAGCAATAGATTTCGCTTCAGCGTTATTTTTTGTTTTAGTATTAGGATATGGTATTTTATGATGTGATTAGTTATCGCATTCTTTGTGTTGGTTATCATTGTTAGTGCAGTTCTAAGTAATTATCAATACTATTATATAATTCGGTAAGCGTCCGTCTGTCCGTGAACATGACCAAAGAACACTCAAATAGGCGTTTTCCAAATTTGCAAAACTTCCTGCAGCTAGCGGGTTTGAACCCGCACACCTCCGCTCTTCATTCAGTTAGCTTTCCTGCTAAGCTATACTGACACGTTCTCAGTTAGCTTTCCTGCTAAGCTATACTGACACGTTCAAGGTCAGTGCGGAGATTGCACATGACTGCAATTGACGCCGCGCGGCCTATTTGCGCCTGTTTTTTCGCACTAATAGCAAAGTTTATCGTTGAGAAAAGAGACATTGGTTGGACAAACATAGAATAAATCGTTCAGAGAGCTGTGCTATATGGAGAGGAGGGTGTGTAGAACTGCCAAAGGGTAGAGAGGAGAAATATAGTAGAGGATAGAGGGATAGTTTCTAATTGTAAGACGTGAAGTTATTGCCGCGCTTCAACTACCGAGACCCAATTGAGGAGAAATTCTATAACTACTCTAACTTTTTGTATGGGTTAAAGAGTAACGAAACGTTACTTCAAATTTTATTTTGTAGATCTTATTGTAGATGTCAAAATATCTTATTATGTAGTGGACGCGTAGATACACAAAAAGCCAAGACACTGCATGAAAAGATCCTGATGAATAATCAATCATCAACGCTTTAAAATATACAGAGCTGGCCAAGAATTTTGGGGCACGCCAGTCGGGTGTAGCCCGTCTGGTTTATTAAAATACAAGCAAAAAAATATTGCATTATTCTTATTGTATACGGTATCCGGCGCTTATGGCATACGGTTATCGGTGCAGTAATAATGATTGCGCGACTTAACTCGTGTTCTTTGCACTCCGTGGGGGTCAAATAGAATCTTTGGGCCTAACTAGCCCTTACATTAGGCATCGCGACAAAAATATGAAATTTTACACTTACCACTATCCACCATACTGGATAACTTCCATATTGGTCCATAAAAATATGAAATTTTCCATAATTCCATAAAACTTCCATAAAAATATGAAATTTTACACTTACCAACATCCACCATATTGGATAACTTTCTCCGAGATTTGACAATGAAGTACTTATTCTGGAGGCTGGAACCGTGGAGCATACCGTTTCGAGTGTTGTTCCTTGCTTGCCAGTAGTACGTCTCCTCTTTGCGTCCTTCTTCGCATCGTTCTTCTGGTCGGTGCTCGGTGCACTCCTCGGTCTTCCTCTTTTGCATGGCCTTATCGTCTCTTCCTCTTCTTCCTCATCCGGTACCATTAGATCAGAGGAGTCAGTACTGTAATTTGGATGTGGTTTTGTAAATGTGTAGCCTGATTACATGGCGAGAAACTCAAGACACCATTGATCATTTCTAAGTCATAAGCTCAAGAGATGGAGTCGCAATACCTTGCACTATCCATTGCGTCGTTAAGGTCCAGTGACTCTTCTTCCTTCACGCAGTTCAAACCATCCGATGGTGGAGCACTTAATGCGGATACCCATAGCTTCAGTAAGATTTGTGATAAAACAATAAAAATAGCCATAGGCAGAATGTACATACATACCTATCATTGTTCTCCATGGCATCGAAAATACCATCATTGGTGATCGATTTTTCATTAATCGATTCTTCATCGACGGGCGAAGGAGTATTTACATCGATGATGCCGTCTTGCGAGATCTAGAATAAAATGATTTAAAAGTATGGAAAACTTAGAGGGGAAAGGCGTTTCAACGAAGCTATGTAATCCTATCATAGCTATGAATGAATTGTCCTTCACTATCACATCTCTTGAGTTTACTTTTAATGGTCGATATTATCATGTACCCTTTCTCCATGGTCGGGAAGAATAAATGAATGAATGAATGAATGAATGGAAACAATGGAATAACACACAATTACCTCATTCTTAAATGTGTCCAGCTTAAGTTGCTCATAGATCACATCCTGTTCGGCCTGAAACAAGCAGCATAGAACATTCAGAGGAGATTCAAATGTTTGTAGTTGACCCCTAACAGGTTGAATGGACAACAGACTAAAGCGTAAAGGGCCGCGCGTCGCGTCCCTCGTACCGAGAGACTGCGCATCCCTGACCTAGCTGCAATGTACGGACCTACTACGGTAGAATAGGTCAACCTCAGCGCACATATGATCGCTAGCGTTCACAAGCATTATACCATTGGTAATATTGACAATTTCAACTTGATCAACACTTGAAAGCTTTTTAATACTGTCCAAAAAGAAATAAATACTATCGTTCCGTGCCCCCTTGCCTCTTTCGTACCGAGAAATTTCCCTGGCCTAGCTACAATATTCGTACTATATGAGATGAAATTAACTGGAGAACACAGATGATCGATAGCTTTCAGAAGCCACTATACGATACCATTGGTAAGAGATGTTATCGTTCCATACCCCCTTCGGATGAAGCGCTTCTTGACCCTTCCATTCCTTCTGCATGAACTCGACTCCTTCGACAACCACATCAGCGAGTGTTAGGCCAGCCAAGTGAACAGCATCTACTGAGAGTGCCTCCTTCTCAGTCGAGACAAAGGTTCGAAGATCCGCCAGAACTGCCTCCAGGTCCTGTGCAAGCGCTATTCGTACCTTTTTGTTGGGTTCAACCTGTATTCCAAGCATAGTCTATTTTAACATGTTTAGGGCAAGTGTACCTCTCTGCGAGCAATCGTCACGAAAAGCCGACTAATGAGCTTGGCTGCAGGCCACACAGTTCCCCGTTCAGTTGGCTCCACCAAGTCGATAAGCGCACCCAGAGTCGATGCTTTGAAGACTAGCTGCAAGATGATGAATTAGAACATCGAATAGACAAAGCGTTAAACTAGTTCACGAACCTCACTCGAAGTAGCGGACGCCATTTGCAATGCAGGACAGAGTGAGCTGAGCCAGGTCACAGTACATGCAGGGATGATTGTTGAGTATGGGCATAGCCTGTGGGTAAGGATAATCTATTGATTGTGTGATTGCAAGCGTATGGTTAAGGGTAGGCGCGCCGTTGACAGTTCCGGCTTTGTCGAATGTGAAATAAGGACTGGGGAAGAAGCAGAGTGTAATGAATAAACCAGTAGTCCCACAGAAGCGAAGTGCGAGGTAGAAGCAGGAGTAGCCCCTACAATGGCGAGGGCAACACCGAGGGTGTTCGCACTAGTCCACGCTTCGCAAGGTCGTGAGCTCGAATGTCGCTGTCTTCAGAATCCTTACACTCTTTGAATCTCCTATGTTACAAGTGTTCAAATGTTCGGCCGTTGTAAAGTCTGCCATTATGTGATATGTCACATATCCTTTCCATAGTTTACAGCAGGTCCGCTCTTTTATTTCAACGAGAGAGATTTCTATCGCTCTCTAGTACTAAAGAAATGAGAGTCAGGCAAGGGGATAAAAGAGAAAGAATGGACCTGGTTTAGTGTAGGTTTATTGCGTGTTCTCTCTCACGACTCTCTCATTTTACGCACTATTTCTCTACAGGAGAGGAACTGACCAGGTATGTTCTAGCCCCCCCCCCCGTAGAGAGATAAGACTTGCCGCACGTTTCAAGTCTGAGTTATACGCTCTTTATCAAGATCGGCAGGGCAGGGACCAGGTGATGGGGTCACTGGATCTGTAGCGCCATGAGTGTCTTCGATTCTACCTTGTCTTGATCAATTGCTTGCCAATACACTGGGATTGAGCCGATTGATTCCAACTCTTCCCACTCTTGACCGCCTCTTCCAACTCTTCCCACTCTTGACCGCCTCACTGACATCTTCATTGAATCGACGCACCTTGTTCCTCCTTTCAACTCTGCCAAAGGGCTTTGTTGGTCAGTACCCACTCGAGATGCGAAACGCGCCCGCCATCGTATTTGAGTTGGCGTCTTTTTTATAGAAGAATATTCAGCGTACGCCGCGAAAGACGCTGCCCGTTCGGAACAACCACTCTCGCAATCTCTCCTAATTTCGGCCAATGGACGAAATTAGCTCATGATATGGAGGACTTGGTCCTAGTACCTCCATATCAATTCGAACGTGCACCGATAGAGGGGTCGGTCAATTTTGAATTTTTGATTGCCAGTGAATTGGCGGGGTGGGGTGAGTTGGAATTGAAGCTGCGCTCTTACAAAGCGATGATCAGACACAAATTTTAAGCTGCCCGCAACACCGACATCGAGGACATGAAGTCCGTTTTGGAAAAGAATGTAGTCGATTTAGTTGCAGAAAACTCCGTTCGGCGCAACCCAACTGTACTTACGACCAGACCGCTTTTTTGAAAAACATGTTCCCGATCTTCATACAGAAAAATTCACAGAAGTCCACTATCGTTGGACCCTTTTCATTACGCGTACCGTACCCATAATTGCCAATACTATCATCTGCTCCCCTAGAACGCCCGATTCCGCTATTGAGATCACCAATAATGACTTTGGAGATTTTGTGAAAAGAGCGTGCGTGTGGTACAGTATCCGTATAAGCATTCTCAAGCTCTCTTATGAAATCATCAAACTCAGATTGAGGACGGGATGAACCGGGCGCATAGACAGAGAAAAGGCGGAATAGGACGTGGTCAAGAAAACATATGCGGGGGCTAATCGACACGAATCTGACCACAGATCTGCCCAAAGAACTATCAAGGAAGAATCCACTGCGATTATCAGTGCGGCCAGTATGATAGAAGATTCGACCTGATTGAAGTTGAATCGTCGCCTGCACTACCGTCACGCCTATCTTCACTTCATCCAAGGCCTTCTCCATCTCCTCCATCCTCGCATCATCGGCCATCCCATGGACATTCAGGCTTCCGATAGTCAGCCTTCTTACACTTCCTCCACTTCCTCCACTCATGTTTGG
Source organism: Micoletzkya japonica (assembly GCA_900490955.1). NCBI lineage: Eukaryota > Metazoa > Nematoda > Chromadorea > Rhabditida > Diplogasteridae > Micoletzkya > Micoletzkya japonica. Next base: position 108,794 of record LS843822.1, read on the forward strand.
CGCTACGACCCCCAGGCGCCACTCTTGCGGAGGGAAGGATTCTTGTCGATCTTCGAGAGAGACGAAAGGGCACAGCATTCCAAGCGTTCTAATAGCGAATAGCGGTTTTAGGATTCGACCCTGTGGGCGAACCAGTGAACGAAAAATTTTGAATTTGAAAACTTAAGCTCGTCACTATGGATTCTAAACCACCCGAAAATTTGGTATTGATTGGTTCCCACTCTTGATAAAATTCAAAAATGGTGGTCAATTCGCTATTAGACACATTCTTCACCTCGCGGAATGCTGTTAGCGGCAACCGCCCACGACGGGAGAATCAGACAAGAAGTCTCCCGTCGTGGAATTATGTCGTGTTTTTAATTCCACATATTAAATCTTCGACCTTTATGTAGCCGTTGATATACGGTCAGCGTTAAAGGCTCTGGCTGAACGCATGAAAAAGCTGTTTGTTCTATAGTTCTGGCTCTTACATGAGTATGCAAGCATGAAACCAGGCCCTCTGCACCTGTTTTCCCGTAAACTAGATTGAGCAGCATTTTGGAATCAATCATTTTTCTTCTGCCCTTTAAACTTTCCAGCCTTAGTTCAGAGTTTCTAAGGTCATGACCGGGCATATCGTTCCACGACTTATTGAGACATCGTTGAAAAACACTTCTAGTGAAGTAATTCTGAACTTTCATATATATATATATATATATATATATATATAGTTCTTCATCGTATCTCTCCACAAGACAATGCTACCTACAGTATGTTACAGAATGTAGTATGTTACCTAGACATGGACAAGTCGCCACATAACCAAAGAGCTTAGGTTGGTTCGAGAAGTGCCAATCAGCCGCAAGTTTTATCTTGGGAAATCTGAGCTCAGATAAAGTCAAGATAATCTCGAGACTGCTTTTAATTTTGGGCTCGATTTCTCAATTTGTAATGCACATTCATACCATTTAATCATTGTAATCGGATTCCCCATTCCTGAATGCCCTGCAGAGGTATATAGAAACTACTACGAAATTTGGTCAAATTTCTCTTGAAAATGGTAGTTCATCATATAGCGGATTCGCTACGAAGAATTCACTGGACGACTAAATTTTCATTAGTTATCATAATAATAATCATAATAATCAATAATTTTCATGAAATAATCATGAATGACGCAGGTCATAATTACAAGGCACGCGGTAGCATTCAAATTGTCTTCGATCTACCGACCCCGTCGCCAACGCTAAGGCTTTGCACCGGCCCAGACTCAAGAACTAAGGTGCCCGATCTGTGAGTCATGTCCAGCTTCATGGAGACAGTGAATAGAGTCCTCTCCTGATCGAATTACCCTAAGGCCGCCTCCGCCGACGCCTCTCCTGCCCAACCCTCGAACAAGGGAAAGCGCATCGAAGATGACTCGGACATCATCCCGCCGGCTGTCCTCTCTCTCTTCACTTCCCTTCGACAGGAATGCGTGAGTCGGATAGAAGCTCTGGAGGGTACTGTAGCCGCTCTTACTGCTGAAAGGGACGCGTATGCAGCTAAGCTAAACGTAATTCAACAAGGCCCTTCCCCCACCCCTTCCCTCGCAATTCCCCCTCCGTCCACTCCTCCAGTCGATTCCCATCCACCTCCCCGTATCGATCCCATCCCGATGGACACTACCGAGAGTGTCCCCCCTGGCAGGCAGCCAAAGGACAAAGAAGAGGAGGACATCAAGGAGATGCGAAGAAGCATCGTGATCAAGAACCTGCCTGTCAGATGGGAGCTTCCCCCCGAGGAGAGGACATGGGCCGACTACAACCAGGTAGTATCCCTCCTGTCCTTCCTCGGTCTTCCTACCCTCCCCATCGCCGTCTATCGTCTGTGCGTAGGTTATGAATCCGCGGAATTCAATAGATTAACGAAAATTGTATTGCCTTCGTCTCTCCATCAGGAATTCATCCTTAAGAACTGTCACCTTCTGAAATCTATTAATTGTCCTTTTGACTGGAAATACACTACCATTAGACCGTCTCTTCCTCGTTCCGATAGACCTGTTCGATCTCGTCAAGTCCCTTACCGATCTGCCCCTTCCCGCCCTAGAGTAGTCTCTCCGTCTCGTCCTCTTCAATCTCAGCAATACTCTCAGTCTGACCCGAATCGTAATCAGCCTTCTCGTCCCGGTCCCAGTTATCTACATTCCTATGCCAATGTAACTCAGTACGGTGGTCCCCCTCAGTCTCGCTATTCTCCTAGTTACATGTCTCAAGCTGGTGGTTACTCGGGTTTTCACTAGAGTCTCAGAACCGTAATCAAAGGCCCTCGCGCATCCTCAAAGGTTACTATGCAAACTGTCGGTCCCTCAAGAACAAAGTAGACTCACTTGCTCTTCTTCTCAAAAAGAACTTTCTCGTACTATGTTTTACAGAAACCTGGTTATCCTCTGCTATTCCTGATTCTATCATCCTCAAGAACTTTTCAAATACTTATACAATGTATCGTAAAGATCGAGATTCTAAAGGTGATGGTGTTTATATTATAATTCATGCTTCCGTAAATGCCGCAGTCGTTAAAGAAGAGAGTGTTAGAGGTTCGCATGAATACATCGCGTTAGATATGGATGTAAATGGCGATTTGATACGTCTAATTTCTGTATACCGTACTCCTAAGTCTAGCGATAGTAAAACTGAATTACTACTAAAATCTTTGTTCGACCTATCCAGTTGTGCTCATCCTACGGTAATAATGGGTGACTTCAACTTTCCTGACCTCGATTGGTCTCAGCTTGAACCTCTTGGCTTAACCAAAACATCAAATGAGTTCATTTCATTTAGTAAGTCTCTCGGAATGAAACAACTAGTCTTATCCCCGACTCGAGCCTTGCATTACTTAGACCTGCTCCTAACAAATCGGTTAGGACTTATCTCTAATGTACATGTTACAGCTCCTTTCTCGATCTCAGACCACAATGCTATTGAGTTCTCCATCAAAATAGAGCATACCTTTCCTGTGTTTTGCACTAGATTGAACTTCCGTAAAGCTGATTATGCACTTATAAACAGACAGCTAGCTCAAATAGACTGGCACTCGCTCTTTTCGGCCATTTCAAGTATTGATATTATGTACAAGATTCTACTTCAAACGCATGAGAAAAGCATTGACCTCTTTGTTCCTCTAGAAAAAGTGTGCCCAAATCTAGGAAACATCCCGAATCATCTGATGCGATTGATGAACAAACGTTTCGAACTTTGGGAAACTTCAACCCGCACAAACAATGAAGCAGATTGGCAAGCCTTTACTATTATGAACAAGAAGTTTCGTTTGAGGCTTAAGCGCTTTCATATAAACCAGGAAAGAAAGGTAATTGAGAGTGAAAATAGAATTCGTTTCTTCAGACATGTAAAAACTTGTATCTCAAAACCGCGCGGGGTAGAAGGTCTACTTGACCCTAATTGAATCCTTTCTGTAACAGACTCAGACAAGGCGAATTTACCAGCTAAGACGTTCTCTACTGTATACACAGTAGATGACGGTTCCCTACCGGACTTCACCGCGCATTCCCGCTTGCCTGACATGCTTCCGCCTCTTCCCTTTTTTGAGTGTTATGAAATTTGCAAGCTAATAGAGAAATGGAAAAAGTCGTGCTGTAGAACACCAGATAACATAGATATGCATTTCATCAAACAGATAGCCGTACCATTGTCAGTTCCTTTAGAGTATATCTTCAAGATGTCTTTCGATAAATCACAAGTTCCTTCTTTGTGGAAGCGCTCTATAGTTATACCAATCAAGAAACAGCCTCCCTATTCTGGTCCGCTGAATTATCGCCCAATTAGTATTACTTCGTTCTTCTGCCGCATTTTTGAGAAACTTCTGTGCAGATACTTGCTTACTGTCTGTGAAATGTTCAGGATTATCCCTAATGAGCAATACGGGTTTAGAAGCAAACGGTGAACACAATTACAAATGCTAGATGCCATGGAATACTGGACAAATTGAAAAACCTAAATATTCCTGCCAAAGTAATTTCATGGATAGAAGACTATCTCACCAACAGAACGTTTCAAGCGTAGGTGATGCCCTCTCCTCTCCTTATCCAACCATTAGCGGTGTTCCTCAGGGATCAGTTATAGGGCCTCTGCTCTTCCCATTGTATACTGCAGAGCTCCCCTCGCTTGCACAATCGAATGGTGTCGTAGCCCGCGTTTATGCAGATGATGTCAAAATTTATTCTGGTCTAGAGAAAAATTGAACTGGAGAAGTAATTCAGCGTGACCGTTTAATTTCTAGTGATCGAAGATGGGACCGTTTTATTTCTAATGTCCGAGGATGGGACCGCTTAATTTCCAAGGGACGGCTTAATTTCCATGGGACCGCCTGGGAAAAAGGGGAGTGCGACCATCGAAGGTTCGGCAATAATTGGGCAACGGGATCGCGAACTTTCCCATATATAAGCATTTCACAGTTATTTCCGACTTCCCCCGAAAGATCGCTGACCGGCCGCCGATCAAAATAAATGAAAGATGGGTAACCGGTCAGAGAGAGGCAAGAGAGCAACCTAATAAGGAATAGGCGCATGAAAACCAAGAATGAAATGAAACGGAATAGGCGGAATAAGCTCATGAAAATAGCAGTGTATTTGTGGAAGGTTTCGGTGAAGTTTTTTGCATGGGTCTGTTTTCTTATCATCGGGAAATGGCCTATTTTCTTTATCGTCCTATCATTCTATGTATATCACCGTCGTTCTGGTATGTTACCTTTATGATACTTTAAGCCAGAATATTGGAAGTGCAAAACGCGCATTAGGAATGAATTGCAATACAGTGACCAATGCAATAAGGCGGAAAAGCGGGATGTGACCGTATGTGTGAAAAACCAACGTTATATCCACTAGGCCTCATGACCAACCGCAGGTGGAGGAATTTTAAAAAAATTACTAAGAAGAGCGAGGAAGCACTTTTGATAGAGTACAACAGAATTATTCTTGGGTAATTTTACGAAGCTCTTAATGTCGCATTTCCATTAGGGTCGGATTACTGTGCATTACGGTGAAAAAAATTAAAAAGTGCAAAATACAATGTGCAGGAATCATATAAAAGTTCAGAACAACAGTTTGGATAGAAGGAGAGCGGGAAGATAAGTCCAATATTTGGTAGAACTTCCCGATCCTGAAATTTTGTAACATTAATACTTTATTTTGAGAACCTGCATAATGCTCTGCAAAATATAGTATCAGCATTTTTAAGATGCATTCATTGTCTATTACACAAACCTGTAGTTGTTTCAGCAGCCTTTGGAGTTGTGCTAGACGGGCCATTTGTTGTGCTAGACGGATCATCTGTAATTGAGAATCGGCTGAAATCCTTTCCACATACGCTATTTACTTACCAACAATCCACTTCTTAATGTATTGCAAAGTAGTTGCCCTAGCATTCGTTAACGACGTAGGATCAGAAGGAGCCGCTGCATACATATCCGCACAATGGGCCGTGCCTATATTATTCACATTTTCTTGTTTTTTTTAAGCCGACGATACCGTCAATGAAGATCGGTACAATGCTCTGATCGTAATTTCCTTGTTCTGTGATTCCGAGCACGTTCCACGGATCATTCTTTCCGTTGGTTAGAACGAGGTTTGTGCCCTTGAACAACACTTGCATGTGCTTCATAGAACGGGCTACCTTGAAATTGTGTTTTCCACCGTAGTAGTAGTTCGTTCTTAGAACAGCATTATTCACATGGGTTACGTTGATGTTGAAGACCTTCTCGCAAGCGGCAATGAAGAAGCTGTACAAAACATCAGTTTTGCCCTTTTATGACCGGGTCCAGCCGGAAGCTCACTTGAGAGGCACTTGGTTGCCGAACATCCCTCGTTCGTAGTCGGTTGTAAGATAAAACCCAAATTCGTTGCAAGTTTGGTAGTTCCACAGTAACACTACAATTTTCAATACATAGTGAAGTATGCATATCTAGTCAATACCACTAAGGTCGCCCCAAGAGTTGTCCGATCCGTCTGCAAAGAAACGGAGTTATTAAAAAGCAAAGCGTGCTCACCGATGTAGTTTGTCATGTTAATGAGCTGATCGATATACATTTGTGGATCACTGGGCGTGAAATGAATGTTGCATTGAGCTTGCACTTCCCTGATATGGACTCTATGTTGAAAAGAAACAAGTGTGTATTATCACCTAAGAGCGTAAAGGCTGCTTTCGTAGGTAGGGCTGGTCATGATACTACATAGTGCAGAATTTGAAATATCCACAATCTAAAGTTGTAAATAAATACATATTTATATGTGAATATAAAAAACTCCTCACTCCATTTACGTTAGAATATTGAACGATAGTCGCAATCATCTGTTGCAGAGATTCGAAGAAAGTTTGGTAATGGTCGGCAGGAACACTGTCGAGTGAATTCCAGGCCGGTGTTAGGCTGAACAACCTTCAGTTGCGGATAGCACGCACAAGTTTTTAGCATAAAAATAAGAACGCCCTTCAAAACAAGAATGAAGTTGTGACTTGAACAGAGTTGAGATGTTCACACGTCCTTCACCGCTCTGCGTCATCACCCGAAGTTCGTCAAAGGCATCATCGATGCGATCAGCACAGGCAGCAGAAGTTGATCGGAGAATCTTTTCGACGACTTGCAGGTATTCTGTAGACACAATTCTTTGCATATAATTATTTTTTTCTTACCGTCTTTTCATAACGCTCAGTTTCATGACTTTGCAGAAACTTAAAAAAAACTGTCTAACCGTAAAATTCGAGCTTCGCTTCCAATGGAGCCGATGAAGCTACCGCTCCCACTATCTGAGTGTCGTTCAGCCACCCCTTTGTCCACGCAGCCAACGAGCCTAAGTTTCGTAGCTTTTCCAGAGTAACACAAAACTAGTATGAAAATGTTTGACAAGGAACATTTACCTGAGTAGGAGCCGCCGAACAGAATCCACTTCATGGGTGGATTGAATTTCTTGTTTATCTTGGCGATAAATTTGTTGATATCGTAAATCATCTGCGCGGAGTACAGATACCGCAGGTCGTTTGTGCTGAAAAAGGCCGGAAATATTCAGATAAAACGAACATCTATGCTTTGCGCTTACCCCAAAGTGCTGTTTCCGTAGTAGCGGTGCTCGAGGGCATACATGCTAGCTCCGACCTAAAGAAAGCAATTAGAAAACTATGGCTGAAGTGGCATTATATAAATTAACTGACCGTGATCCCTGAGATATTTATTTCTACCTTACAAGGAGATGCCGCGAACACTCCGTAAATTTATGAGAAACGACCTTACAAGGAGTAACCATGCGGAGAAATTTAGATATGAGAAACATTGCATCTAGGGTAGTTTGATGCGCTTTTCCAAATCTTCAATCAGAAAACTCCGGAGTAAGCGATTTTTCGAGATAATTGAGTTCAAAGTTTACACGTGATTCTCCCTTTGCGCGCCTTTCGGCACTTGGTCGGGATGCTGCAACTTGCGAAGAATACCACGTAGTGTAGTGGATAAACGCTATGGCTATGAAACTTTTTTCGTGGGTTCGATTCCCCCATCATTATTTTCACCTTTGCTATTTTGCGAAAGCTGTAGGAAAACATGAAACTCTTAAATGTTGTTGTTATAGGGAATAACAGTACGCATTGAATACAATGTGAAAAATAACTTTTTTACTTTTGATATTTTCTCTCCTAGAAGAGAAACGAGAGACCAAGCATCATAAACAATGCAGAAACACGTTTTCTCGGAATCGCCAAAAAGAAAAAGTGAAAATAATGATGGGGGAATCGAACCCACGAAAAAAGTTTCACAGCCATAGCGCTTATCCACTACGCTACCCGGTATGCTTCGCAAGCTGCAGCATCCCGACCAAGTGCCGAAAGGCGCGCAAAGGGAGAAACACGTGTAAACTTTGAACTCAATTATCTCGAAAAATCGCTTACTCCGGAGTTTTCTGATTCAAGATTTGGAATTAGCGCATGAAACTACCTTAGATGTAATTTTTCTCATATCAAAATTTCTCCGCATGGTTACAACCACTCCTTGTTAGCAGCTTTTAAGGAATCATTCTTAAAAATCAAGACCCGTTTAGAAAAACCGCTACTAAACCCTTTCTCGAAAGAAAATCGCTATACAAGTTGCGAACTTGCAGCTAAAAGTTTGACCTTGTAACGAAGTAAAGTAGCCAGGTGATCGGATGAATGTTGTTTTTCGTTCTATTGAGCTTACAGAACAAAATTATGGTCATTTTATAGAAAATTTGTTCATTTGAGCACTTTTTAGTGAAAAAGGGTGCGATTTCAAGATTATATTACACAACTTGGGTAATTTCTCTCGATAGAGGGTTTGGCACTTCTCTAGTTTGACTGTGGCCCCCCCCCCCCCCC
>LS844000.1:1447-21831 GCA_900490955.1 Micoletzkya japonica
TTCCTGGGTGTTTCTAGCCGCATGTAAAGAGTATATCGTCCTATCAACTACTATCTTGACCATTTCACGCACCAACTGCCCCGCTAGAATCACCCCCATCTCTTGCCGTAAGCCCAATCCCCGTCTCCCTCTTCCAAAAAGCTCCCCGGACAATGCGCAAAGTTTTTGGATCCGCATAGCGGAGCGAAGCTCCGCTAGTAAATAAATAAATAAATGAATGAATGAATGGCTCACCTTCGATCGCGGGCGTGACCGTGAAGCGTATCTCATCGTCCTCGCGTTTCGTCTCAATCCGCTTGGAGTCTCCGTCGGGTGCTGCACACGCAGCATACACAAAGGGTGACGGAATGAACGGGGGGGGGGGAATGGATAAGGAACAGATAGAAGAGAAGGGTTCGTTCCGTCACAGGGACATACACCGAGACAGAGTCAGGCGATGAGGACACGAGGACAGTGAGGAAAGCGCATTGAAGCCGGTGATAAGTCAGCTAGGGCTCGGATTCGTCGCTGTACTCTTACAATTAGCTAATCATGGGCAAATCGAGGCTAATCGGGATGGTGTCGAGGCAAGCGACAAGTCCGTGCAGCATCGCACTAGACACGACTCGGGGAAAGCGGTGGCGTGAACTACGAGAAAGCTGCCGGTGTGTGTGCGTGTACAAACCAGTGACGATGACGTTGCAGTCGCCCCGGCCCGCAGCAGGGATGGAGAAGCCGCGGGTTTGGCCCACCTGTTAGAGACTAACTGCTTTGATCTTCGAACGGAAGGGAGATTTCCAATGGGTGTAAGAGAGAAAATCTTCTTAGGAAAATCAGTTTTTGCATTATCGCTGGAAGAACGAAATATCAACATCCTTAATAGTCGTTTGGTGGTAGAGGAATGAATACGTACGATGGCCGAGTGCTTGCCCTGTCCCAGCTTGTCGGTGTACTCGTTGGAGGGCGACTGCGAGGTCTTGTAGTCGTGCCTGGAACAGTCGACAAAATAAGTTATGATGATTTTTTCTATATATGTAATTCGCAGTGCTAGAACAGTAGAACAATCAGGAAAATAAGTTATGATGCTATCCGCATGGGCAATTCGTAATGCTATAAGACGTGGAAACGGACTCCTTGACGATCATGCCCTTGGTCGGTGCGAGCAGGCTGGTAGACGTGGACTTGGACGCACCACCGGCTTGCACGTTGCACGTCATTGGCGAGCCTCAAAGTATCATCGTATAGATGGGTGACCCGATTCCCTACACACAGAAAAATATGTATAAAGGATTGAATTGGGAGCAATGTATTGCTCGGAATACACAAATGTATACGCACGTATACATTGGACCCCCCCCAATACATTCATTGTATTCTGTGGTATGCATAAATGTTGTAAGGCGCTCTTTTAACGCATTGAATGTATTCCATATTATACATTTCTTTTTCTGTGTGTAACGATCTCAGCCTTCTAATGATTCAAGGACGGAAATAATTCGTGAATGGATGATATACGGGATAGATACTCCAAGCCATTTTGATGTTGGACTGGTTGAAAACTCCGCGAGGTCTACGGGTAAGGATAACTGATCCAACTCACCAGGAACGTGGACTCCGTTGAACTTGACGCTGATCACGTGCTCCTTCTGGTCGGCGGGCGTGAACGACACTTTGAACTTGGCCTGGCCCTCCGACTGCAGTACGTTAGTGCATGTCCCATTCTCGTCATACTCATTTCGTCATCAAAACTAGCAAAATTTCCTCATCAATCAAAAGTGGCAAAATGACAATTATGTTATGACTTTTACGCAAGTATCATAGTGAATGTGCAAGTTATCTTTACCTGGACGAAGTTGGGCACGTTCTTCTTGTCGACGCTGACGATGATCTCCATGTTGCCCGCGCCCGCGTTGGCCGCGTCGATCGCGAACTCGCACGGCTTCCCGACGAAGGCCGTCTGAATTCGAACCTCTGGTCTCATCCAGTAATACTATTTGATGCGCGCGCAACCTCGACCGCTGTACGCCATATTATAGTATTTCATCACTTGGATAATCAATGAGAATATCCGATGGAGGGCGGTACCTCGCACGGTCCGAGGCGGGCCAGTCGCACGTCGAAGGCCTTGGCGGTGAAGGGAGAGCCGGCGATCGACGAGCCCTCGTGGTTCACCTCGATCTGCAATTGCACAGCATTCCAAGCGTTCTAATAGCGAATAGCGGGTTTCGCGCCTAGCATTTGATCCTGTAGGCGAATAAGCGAAAATAAAATTATGAATTTTTTAAAAACTTAAGTTCGCTACTATGGTGTCCAAAATATCTGAAATTTTGGTGTAGATTGGTTCAGCCACTCTTGAAAAAAATCAAAAATAGTGGTCATTTCGCTATTAGACACATTCTTCACCGCGCGGAATGCTGTGCGCAAAACGTCGAGATTGTACAGGTTCACAACTATCATTCAGCTTAACTTTGTCCAGAACTATTTCATGAATGAGCTCGTAAGAAGCTATAGGTATATTGAGATCATGGGCACCTGGTAGCTTCCGACGGCTCGCGGCACGTACGAGCACACGTACGAGTCGCCCGTGCGCTCTACCGAGCACGAGACGTCCGAGTTGTGCGGGCCGCGGATGCTCACTTGGGGAGGCGTCTGGAATCGTGAGGTGAACCACATTCGAAAGAAGATGAGTGCATAAAGAGTGCATAAGCTTCTGACCCACTATCTCAACCATCTAAACCACGTCCTGCCTACCTGATCCTCGCCGGTCGTGTGGATGGAGAACTCGGCGGGCTGGTCGACGGGCACGCGTTCGAGGCCGGGACCCGCGGCGGTGACTTTAGTGGCGGAGACCAGGCGGCACAGGAACGGACTGCCTGTACGTATTGGCATTCAACACTGCCACTCGTAATAGCTATCCATATTTGCTTACATCATAAGATGTACCTATACCGTAGGAAGAACAGGGTGAAGATATGGAGAAGGAAACCATACGAAGAGGCAAGATTGAATTTGAGATTTTCTTATTCTTGAAAGTTTCCTATCAATGCGCACCTGGCACGGGCTCGTTGTTGAAGCGCACGGAGATGTAGTGGTCGACCTCCTCGTGGGGCACGAAGGATATGTCGTATCTGAAGCGATATTACAGCTAACCAACCCTACTCCTCAAGCTTGAGTCATAGCACACACGTTATCGTAGTTTGGACGTAGGTTCCCTATTTGTACTTTTGATATTAGAAGAAAAGTTTTATTGGTTTATCGGTTCTGAATAGTAATAAAAAGACAACTTTTTATGGACTACGCTAATAAATTGAAAATCTACAGCTAATTGTTCTCCTCGTCTACCTGTGCTGTCCGAGTCCGTTGGCCATCGACGGGATCTTGCCGTCGTTGACGGCCACCTCCAGGTTGCCGACGCCGGCCTCCGATGCGTCCACGATGAAGTGCACCTTCAATCGCAGACCTGCTTCCTTTTCCCGGCTATACCATGGTTACAACCTCATCTACCACGAGACACATGCGGTGTATGATAAGGCCTTGCTGGCTTGCAGGTGATTATATAGTCGAATGTACCGTCAAGCGAGCGAACATGGGCCCATGTTTGTAACAATTGTAACAAATGGTGACATTTGTGCGACCACAACTTTTTTCAGAGTTATCCTAGAGAGTTCTACCTTTGGCATCATAGTCCTTTCATCGAGCTCTACCTGCTTTTAAAATTTGGTGCCGATCTGAAGACTTTGAAAATTTGTTTCAAAATGTTTGTAACAATTGTAACAATTGAGTTTTCCGTATGCAAATTTCTCCGAATCCCATGATCTCAAAAATTTTCATATAGATAGATCTCGTCAAGAGGATTCCAAAAAGTCCAACCAGAACTCTCTAGCACCACATTGAAGAAAGTTATGCCCAATGTTACAATTGTTACAAACTTGGGCTCATGATTACTCGCTTGACGGTAGAGACCGACGAGAGTGAGAAGAAAGAGACGCAGAGGACAAATGTTCAAATGGGGGGTCCCGAAAGGCCAACCGGCTTGTCGACGACGCCGTTGGGCACGACGCCGACGCTGATCTTGGCCGGGTCGTAGGCGCGGCAGGTGAACGGCGAACCGGTGACCGGGGCACCCGCGTACTTCACCTCGATCTCGTGCTCGCCTCAAGCAGCATAATATTTGCGTACACTGAGCGAAATTTCACCACCATACAGCACCTAGTGAATCATTCACCACACAATGTTCACCAGCCCGCTGGTGAATGGAGCACAATTCACCAGCGGGCTGGTGAAATTTGTGCGGTGAATGGTTCACTAGATGCTGTATGGTGGTGAAATTTCGCTGAGTGTACCTATCAAGGCCATTAAGGGAGGCTCCATTCGGAACCGCCGCAATCTATTCAAATTCCTGACGGCATCCTGACGGATTCGATTAGTTTCTCGTCTAGGCCCTCCGCTCTCTCGCTACGCAAAAAAAAAAAACGTCTCCAGTAACAGGACCACCACGGTAAAGAATGGTCCTCCTTCAACGTCTATTCTTTACACTATGCTTATCTATTCAAGGGCAAGCGAATTTGGAGCCGCGGATGTCAAATAATATATAATGGCAGCTTATTCACTTACCGACATGCTGCGGGGTGAACTCGATCTCCAGTAGTCCCGGCTCGATCTCCGTCACCTTCGTGCCCACCTCGTCCTTCTTGGCATCTAAAGGAACGCCTAGAAGCTCCGCCTCGACACACCCAGTCACAAACAACCGAAGACGACACAATCGACTACAAGAGAGGATGAGAGTGTATAGGAGGAGTGCGCAATGAAGTCCCGAAGCACCATAGAAAGAGGAGGGGGGGGATAGAATGGGGGAGGGGAGGGGGATCTCTCGCCTAGCCATTCTCTCACTCGATCCGAGACAATGGGCAGCAGCACCGTCTGCGGTGTGTCCTCACTCACCACCCTCCGAACCTTCGTCAGTCGACCATTCTTCATCATCTCCGCACTTACATATATCTAGAACGGGTGTACAGGCTAGTGGATCTTTCTTCCGCCACACAAACGAAACTCGTATGACATTGATCTTGATCACCTCCAAGCCCGTGTGAGAGTTAGTCAGTAAACGGCGCGATATACGATTAGCTGTTAGTAGGGGGATTGGAGGGGAAGAGGTGCCCAAATAGTCGTTATTAGGGCACAGTGTTCTAAATGTTAAGCGAACGAGCCAAAATACTTTGGATACGGTGTTTTCCGTGCGAGAGTTCCTACCAAAATCAGGGTTATTTTTCGGCTTCTCGTTCGCTTAACATTTTCACTGCTGTCAGAACACTGTGAGGGGGGCAAAGCGCTCCATCAGTAAGCTCATTCCTGCTTGGTCTAAGCTCGCGGAATGAGCTAACTTACGGTACGCTTCGCTCAACGCGCAGTCCAAACGTGGTTAGCTGGACTCAAAGAACAGTCGTAGGAGCACGACAGCTGTACCGGGTGTACACTGAGAGCAACTTCTCTACGCCACGCACCGAATAGATATAAAACCCGCTGAGAAAAAGGAGACAGGATGGCGCATCCCGACACAAAAGCAAATGTCGGAAATCCACGGTGGAATAAATACCGACCATTTGCTTTGTCTCGGGATGCCATCTCGTCTTTTTATCTTTCAGCGGGTCTTATATGCCCTTGGCTAGGAGAGCAGACATTAGGTGCACATCTATTGTAGGACAGTTGCTGTCAGTGTAGGTACTACACCCGGTACCGGCTGGTAGGAATATGGGGGGGGACTAACGGGTGACGGTGATCTCGAGCGAGTCCTGGCCGGCGACGGCCACCTGGATGGCGGTCGGCGTGCCGACGCGAGACAGCGAGGGAATCTTCGTGACCGTCGTCGTTTTGACGCCCTTCTTCTGGAGCTGCAAAGGCTTGTCTTTGGTGTAGATAGATAGATAGATAGATAATGCACATCACACGGAACTGCGATTAATAAGTGAAAAGTGAAAAAAAAATAGTTGAGACACTATTATTGTACAACCTACACTACAAATTACCGGAAGCGCGATACGTATGTATTTGATGAGCATAAGTTGCGGGGAATGGGACTCTAGCTCACCTTCTTGAGCTCCTTCTCCCTCTTGAGCGTCGCGGCCTTCTCCTCCTTCTCCCTTTTAGCCCGCTCCTTCTCCTCCTTCTTCATCTCCTTCTTCGACATTTCGGGACTCCTGCGTCCGTAGGTTCTTCAGTTTCACTAGTCTGTGGCGTATGCTAGTGTCGTCTCTTTCTGTGCATGTCTGGTGCTAAGAAGAGGCCTATATAGTAGAGAAAAATGGAAGATATAATCGGTCCGGTCGTAGCGTCGATTCCGGTACCTTTCAAACTGATGTTATCAAAAATTCTAATGTGTACTATGCGAAGCTTTAGGAATTACTGATCTCAAAAAGCTATCCATTTTCCTGATATCTTGTCTTGGATCGGAATGGTATCGCTTCAAAGCGTGATCAAATCGCTAAACACCGTAGCGGCGGAATCACGAATTATACGTTCCGATTTTCGCGACTATACCTGGGCGAGACGGGGGAGTCGGTGCTTAGTGGCGGGGACAGTTGCGGCGCATGCGGCGGTTCGTGGATCATCACCTCGAAGGGACTGTCTGCAAGGACTCCTCTATGCACCGCGCGCACAGCAGGGAAGGAGAAATGCACTGAGCGAAATTACCCCAGATTGCTGGTGTAATTTCGAATTTACCCCAGCCAGTCGGTGTAAAATTTACCCCATAAGGCGTAAAGCTGGGGTAATTTCGCTCAGTGTGGAAAGGAAGGCTGCGTTTACCGCTTCCTTTCCCAACCCTTATCATAACCCGCTACCGATATTACTAATCTCCCGAACATGATCAGAAGCATGATCTTTTATTTATTAATTTGTTTCTACTCGGGTTTTCATATTCATGTGAATTCATTTATGTGTTGATACACACAATTTTATTATTATTATTATTATTATTATTATTATTATTATTATTATTATTATTATTATTATTATTATCATTATTATTTTTAGAACCCACATTTGAGGCTCTCCTTGTTGAAGGTGATGTTGACGGTGTGCGGTCCCTTGGTGGTGGGCGAGAAGGTGACGAGGAACTTGGCCGTCCCCGTCTCCAGCTGGGCCACGTGCGACGGGATGATCACGCCGTTCGAGTCCTTGATCGCCATCTCCAGGTTGCCGAAGCCGGCGCGGCCCGCGTCAACTGAAGAAGCTCCCTCGTTTAGGCCTTAGTCCCTAAGCTATGATACACGCTTCAGAAATCCCTGTAACTAGCTGAAGAGCCCAGAGAGTAGTTATCGTTTCTATCTAAATCTCGACTACTCATTTTTCATTTCATCTATTGAAAAAAGGCGCTACATCATCAATGCTGCGCTTACCGGTGAACTCGACGGTGTCGTTCAGGTAGGACACGGTAGGAATTTCTCCGACGACGATCTCGTTTGCATCGTAGACTCGCACTGCGAAAGGCGATAGAGGATGCTGCACCTCGTTGACGTACGCGAAGACCTGCCAAGTACTTTGTATTATATATATATATATATATATATATATATATATATATATATATATATATATATATATATATATATATATATATATATATATATATATATATATATATATATATATATATTGTATCTTATGTATTACGGTGTGCTGTTGAACCATGCGCATAGGTATTACGGTATACGGTTGAGCCGTACAGAGACAAATCAACGAGCGAAAGAGACAGTAAGGCTTACCTTGTGTGTTCCGACTTCGGTTGGCTTGAAGAAGATCTCGTACTTGCTGCCGCTCTTCTTCACCTAGAACACGATGTTTTCCCGTTCTGTTCCTGATCACAGGTGCTTATCTCGCCGCCAATCTTAGATACGCGTCTCGATAAGGCTATAAAGATGAATACCATGGGTAAAGATAAAGAGATCAAAAAGCATAAAGATTTTGGGCTGTGAGATAAAGAAAAAAAAGATAAAGACCTTGGGCTCAATCTCAGCAGGCGGCTCGTTGGGCGCGGAGTGCTTGATCGGCGCCATGACTACGACGCGCAGCACGTCCTCCTTGCTCAGCTTGAGCGAGTCCAGCTTCACCTCGACTTCCTGCAGAGAACAGCCGTGAAAGGGGAGAGGAAAGCGGAACCCTTGACTAGAGCACAGGATGCTGACCATTTCATAGCGGTGTTTCGGTGTTCTGATACGGCTAAAAAGAAAGCATCCCGGGTAAACAAATGCACACCTTTCCGCGCCTGACGACCTCGTGTTTCGACGAGAACTTGCTCTTGCCAAAGTCGAAGATCTTGCCGTCTCCTTCCTGGAATTCACCACCTTTCATTACATACACCTCGGAAGCCTGCTGTGCACCTTCTTGAACTTCGTAGCCATCTTGGGCGTCGTGGGCGCGGATACAGGAGGAGAGTGGGGCATCTCGTGAGTGCGGTCCAGCGAGTGCACCTCGCCCTGGAACAAAGTTCATCGACAACGTTCGCTGGTTCGTTGCTTTACCATCTTTCGTACTGATACAACGGGAACTTTTGTGTGCAAGATCTGTGCGTCAAAGTATGCTCGAGAGCATCTATTATATATCTAGCCTAGTTGCCTCACGGCTAATTTTTCAAGGACAAGATATTAAAAAGCAATCTCACAACGTATCTCTCTCCAGCCCGGTCGTCTGTCGGTGGCTCATCGTAGTCCCTGTGCTCCTCCTCCCTCCTCACGCGGCCCCCCTGTCGGACCATGTACTCGTTTCTCAGATCATGTCCGGGCTCGACGACGTAGCGGTGTTCCTCGACTCTGGAACAAACGAGAATTACAAAACGGCGTTCTGGTTCAGTATGCGATCAAGCTCTCTCCCCAAAAGGGATTACCGTTCCCTCGTCGGCTCCGCCCGTCCGTGAACCTCGTCGGTTCGCGGCACGTCGTCGTAGATACGCTCCGTTTCCTCGGTTCTGAAGAGTTATCGTACTCACTTGTGACTTCACACTTGTGACACTACACGCTTGGATTTTTTACGATATTTATATTTCTATTCAGCCACTCCTCTCTGGACACCTACCTGTGCAGGTGTCCGGTAGTCGCTCCGAGCTGCGCCCGCTTGTCCAAGTCGTCGTCGCTCTGCGTACGGGTGAACCTGAAGACACCCTACTCAGCTCAAATCTATAACAATATCCTAACTGAACCACTCTACATGGGGAACTCTTCACTGTAGGCTGCTCGTTTCAGTTCTAACCTGTCAGCGGCGTCCTCGATGGTGTGGTGGGTCGTGTCGCGCACTTCCGTGGCTACACGGCGCAGGTCTCCGCCCGAGTCCAGCCGATCACGGTCTGCAACCGTACCTTTCTATAGAACGAATGGGGCTACCCTATCGATACTTTCAACAAGATTTACAATCCAAGATTTACATGAAATCAAGTTGGGTAAGAGAGGCTTACGTCGTTCGGGCGAGTGTCTGGTAGGCGAGTGCCGTGCGGGCATGGCCGTCGTCGCCATCTCCCTACCGGGCGACAGCCTCCTCGTGTCCCTCCGAACCTCGATGTCGGTGTCCGAGCGCACCGGCATGTCTTAAGGAAGCTTTCATTCAAACTCCCGTTTGAAGCTTCTTAGATAGTTATGCTTCTCCGTTGCTATAAAACGCTTCTTAGGCAAACGATAAAGCGTTCTTGATGCTTTCCGCGTACCTGTGTGCGGGTGCTTGTGGTCCTTGTGGAAGACGTGGGCCAGCGTCTCCCTCGCCTCCTCCACCCGATCGTGCACGGCATCGGCAAAGTCGCGGCTCTTGTCGGCGATCGTGTCGGCCAGCGAGTGCTTCTCCTGCTCCTCCTCCTTCGTCTTCTCCGCCTTCACCGCGGTAGTATCGCCTCGTTCGGGGGAAGCCCGACGGGGCGAGCGGGAACTGCGACGATGCGTGACTCGGTCGACCGTCTCGTAGTACGAACTGAACGGTCACTTATTTACACTGAGCGAAATTTCACCACCATACCGCACCTAGTGAATCATTCACCAGACAAATTTCACCAGCCCGCTGGTGAATGGAGCACAATTCACCAGCGGGCTGATGAAATTTGTGTGGTGAATGATTCACTAGATGCTGTATGGTGGTGAAATTTCGCTGAGTGTATACTTGCTTTGCGTGCATTTAGCTCCTGTCTATCTACGTGCAACTAGAACGTCGAATCGAAAGTCTTCATCATATCCGTAGATACAGCGGTACTCACGCAATGGGCCGCGCCTGCCGCTCCTCCTCGCCTCTCGCCCGCGGACTGACAGAGTACGTGGTGGTCCGCGTGGTTGTCGTCTCCATGAGGTCGACTCCGCCCGGTGAGACGGTTCTGAACACGATGAGAATGTAATGTCTCCGCGGAAGAGAAGCTACTCTCTCTCTCTCCAAGCGGGTTATCTGTTTAGCCAAAACATGCGTCGGCAAACAGTCGGCCGACAAGCCGCGGCGAACAGGAAACTTTCGCTCGGTTGTCATTTCGCAATTCTTTTTGTGATATAGGTAAAGAGTCATAACTGCGGCAGAATTATATTTTGATGAATATTTCTGCGAATTTGGAACTGGTTGGCTCCTACCGCTCGGTCTCCGTCTCGACGAAGACGTGGGGCGACGTGTACGCGGCGGAGTGGTCGCGCGTTGTTCCGATACGATCCTGTGGCGACATCGAACGTCTGCAAACGAGGACGATATTATTGTAAAAGGCAAGGATGCGCTGAAACGAATGGCGAGAGAGTACGCGCACGATGAGAAAGATGTTTACTATAGATGAGTCACAAGTTGAATGAACGGGTGATGTCATCAAAACGGGTCGCGTTTTGTTTCACGCGACCCTATTTGCGTTCCCCGAGCTCATACGAAGCCGATGTAACCATCAGACTTTACGAAATGCTCACCTGAATGTCTTCTTCTCCTCTGTGTAGCTCGTATAGAACGGAACTCGGGCATCCGATCTCGCGCGGTCGTCCTGAGCATAGGTAATTAATTATTGTATGCTATTATCCCTATTATATAATAGAATCGTTGCTCCCATTTGCATCCAACATACGAACATGAAAATCCACCTCAAAGTCACGAGGCGGCGTTACGGGTCGGCCAGCTATGCGTGCCTGTCGAGAGGGCGACGAATCCCTGAACACGTCATTCTTATTACAACGACATCAGTAGATGTGATTCCTTGCACACGTCCTATCTGTACTGGTCTTCATTTATTTGAATCTTTTTTAGCGAATTCCGCTCGAGTCTTGATGGTTACGCTCCAACAAACAATAGGTTCGTTCTCACATATTATTGGAGGAAAACGACGGTTGGGAAATCCTTGCAGCGCATTTCGCTAAATACAGTGAAACTCTTTTGGCAAAATGCCAGCTTAGGCTAATCTCCGGCTCCGGCTGAAGTTTACGGTGGTTAGCGGAAAGAACTGTGCAGCTCTCTCAACGTTCGCTTTCCTTTAATAATTAATCGTGAAAGATGTATGATCTAATGACGCGTTCTCACCGTTCCGGACTCTGTATGAGTACGTCGCCCTTGCGGTGTCGCTCGTCGTGCGTGTCCTTGTGGTCTTTGTGGAAGACATGAGACAGCGTCTCCTTCGCGTCCTCCACTCTATCGTGAACTGCCTCCGTGAAGTCGCGACTCTTCTCGGCGATCTTGTCAACCAGCGATGGCTTGTCCTCCGTCTCGAAATCTCGCGGAGGAGTTATCGGACGACCTGGAATTGGTTCTTGATCTTTGATCCTTAATGCCTGATCGCTTCTTTGGTAAGTCTGCTTAGGTAACAGCTTGTTCGCTATTTCATCATAGTCTAGAGTTCCCTCACCTTGCTCAGTTCTCGTTTCGTATCCATAGACGGGGGCCTGCCTACTCGGCGAATCCCTCCTCACGTGCCCGTTGCCCGTCGTCTTTCCCTCTCCGTAGTGCGCAACCGTAAACCCGACGGGTCGCTCCGGCTGTAAACGGAGCCGGCTATTAGGCAAGCAATTACCGTAGTCGCCGGAGTACTACTACGGCATAGCAAACAGCAGGGACACTGTGTGACTACGAATCACGCAGTGACGTTATTTATTTTATTTATTGTTTTCATCCAAGCGGTCGAGAGTACAAGGAAATATTATTATCTTATTCCAGAGAAGCCTTAGGACACAGTAAAACTGTTGTATACCTGGACGTCCCTCTGCCACTGTCCCCGCCTGCTCTCGCGCTCCAGCTCATCGGCCAGCGGATCGAGTTGCTCGACGGGACGACGTCTGAATTATTCCGCTTTCAAGTAGCTATCATAATAATAAATCATCTAGCGATAATATTAGACAGTAGTAAAGGAAGTAGAAAACGCATTGAAGTTGGCCTTTTTTCATAGCGCAACGAACTCCAAGAATTAAAGGAATGTGGACAGAGTCTTTTAATTTTATTTATTTACTTACTCATTTATCGAATACAGGTAGGGGACGATATGGCAAGGATAGGGAAGCTCCGGGGGGTAGGGGTAGGGATATCTTCGCTTCAAAATAGAGAGCCTTCTTACCGGCCCGGCGACGGAGAGCGCGAGCTCCGCTGGTAGGATGTCGTGTAGTGCGACGTCGTCGTTGAGGCGACGTCGTCTCGCGGTCGAAGCGACGCCGACGGCGGCGACTCGCGTCTGTACGACGTCTCCGCGAAGTGACGTGGAGGCGCGGGCTGAAGGTGATTAATATAGGGGAATAACGTGAAATATTTAAGATGGTGTTAGACAGAACAGATCGGATCAAGCTGTGCAGAAAAGCTACACTAAATATCCAGGTTATCAATATGAATGAAGTTCAGGAAGAACCGCTCGGAGAAGCATCTAGGCAGCAAGAAAGACATGATGAATCTCATGAAGGCGAGAGGCAGGGCAGCGTTCGCAGACGGTTGATGGCGGGATGACGTGTACAGTGTAAGGAAATGCGTCATCCTTCTGGCATCTCGGTTTCAGAGCATTTCCCATTTACTTGATCGCGCACTTCATCTAAGAAAAGGAAGCACGGCGTACGGAGAGAACGCGGAAGGAGTAGGAATGAGCGTCTACTGATGAAAATCTTTTATCAACAATAACTATAAGCGAACTGTTTTCCCACGGGCAGACGGACACACACAGAGACGGGAAAAAAATGTGCAGTGATAGTTGCTAGTAAGAAATAAATATCAAACCTTATCTCCATCGTGGTGTACTCCCGCATAGGACGTCTCGTCCCTTCTCAGAGTGGTTATCGGGGACCGCGCATAGTCGTCCTCGCGACGTGGGGAATAGGACGCTCCGCGCTGCAATATATAAATGAATACCTTAAATAAACAGCTTCTATGCATTTGTAATAATATTTATCACCGCAAGTGTGTATCAACAATTAAATGGAATTTGGGCTATTTCGTCATGCGTCGATGACGAAATCGTCGATATGCAGCACTTACGTAGCTGCCCTCGTAGCGCGAGGAGGCCAGTCGCGGGCTCTCCAGCTCGCGCATGAGCGACGAGCTTCTGCAAGGACAGTCTCAACTCTTTCCGACACTCAAGAAATCATGATATCTTTGCATTCTTAAAATTCCTTTGAAACTAGCTTGAAACGCACAATAGTATGATGAAACATTGCCTTGTATAGTGGATTAAAAAGATCCGTCGGAAAATCATTCCGAATATAAGGCGAGAGAGTGTGCAAAAGCGAGAGAATTAGACTCATTTTGAAACGAAAGAAACTGACGGATCGGTTTACCCCACTATAATTTGCTTAAGCTACAGTTCCCCCATGCCTACCTCGGTGCCCCTCCATCAACGTCGGACGAACGCTGTCGAGCGTGCCGCAGTAGCGTCGGCGACGTGGGCGAGTGCGGGCCGACCGCAGAGCCGGCGATTGCCGCGCCTGAACCGGGAATTAGACTCCCACTTAGAAGCGACCATCTTTGTTGACCACCTATCGACCATTTTGCTCATATCTATGAATAGTTCACAGCAATCCCGCAATTCTGACTCGATTCAATGCTCAGTGGTAACTCTACCGTGTGTGCTATTCATACATGAGCTCTTTGAAGATCCAGTATCCAGCTGGATAGCTGTTCTTCTTCTTCTTCTTCTTCTTCTTCTTCTTCTTCCCCTTCCGATCACCTTCCCCCACCAGTCTCTACTACCTTTCTCGTCCCCTCTTCTTTCCCTCCTCCCTCCATTCATCCGTATCAGTCTGCTCCCAGGCGTCAATCGGCATTGTAAATGCGTATAGGATGCGAAAGCCCCTGCTCTCCCTCGATCCCTCCCTATTTCTCTCTCTCGACTATTCCGATTCCGGTAGTCTATTGATTCCTCCTCTTCCTCTTGTTACCCGCTCGCTCGGCTGTTTATTGTATACAGCGGGGGGGAATGAATGCGGGGAGGAGAGCGCAACAACTCGATCGAAATACGTGGAATGCGAGAACAACACCAGTGAGATTGCAGCAATGATAAAAAGCTACTAATCGAGTTTGGGATGCCAGACTAGATGATGAATACTGCAGTGAGATACAGACAGACCTGGAATCGAAGTAAATGGCGCCAAAATTTTGTATCAGCTACGATTGCATAGGATTATGCCGTACTCTACGTACCAGGAATGAAGGTCGACGAGGTGGTCGTATGCGTAGAGGTGGACGTGTGGAGGGGCGCTGATACCGACTGGCCGACTTGCTTCGGCAGAATCTCCACGCGGATCGGACAGCCTATAAAGAGCGTTGATTACCGATCAAATCCGTATTTCCGTGTAGTTTATTTATTTACGTCGTGCGCGGATCGGACAGCCTACACAGAGCGTTGTACAGGATGGGATAGGTTCGACCCTCCCAGCTGATGCGTATCTGGACGCACGACTCCGAGCCTAATCAGTGTCATGGGTCACGCCAAGGGACGGCATATATGATATGGCTGTGCCGCATGCGGATCCAGGGAAGCATTGACTGCGTATCATCAAATCCTTATTTTCTGTATAATGTACCTATTCCTGGCTTCTTGTGTCACGTTGATTGTGTTCCTTCATTTTGCCTGTTAGCTGCACAAAATCTATGAGACCATAGCATAGTTTCCGCAAAGTCTAAACCAATCAACGTTTTATTTTTTGCAGCCAGCCAGCCTTTCTCGATGCGTGTGAGTCACATGGCGAATTTACTGCGCCCCTCTGCCTAAAGTTTGCGGGGGACGGGTGGCGTTCTCACAATAACCATTACCCTTTACGAGCTCGTTCCTTTTCATGCGAATAGGCGAAAATCATGCCTTACGCTAATAATAGAAAACAGCAATATTCGCCACGATCTATCGATCAATATCCGCTACTTTTTGATACAGTACTCGCTTCATAGCGTTAGCCTTCTCGGAAATACTAGGAGTTGAAAACCAAGTGCGATTAGCGCATTTATCGCCTGACTCTCTTCATTACTACATGCTCCTGATCACTCTCTCGGTCGCATAATGCGATCAAAAGGCTTGCTTTTCAAACCCTAGGAAATACGAATGAGACACGTAGCGGATACGAGTTTCAGCGTCCATTCTTGCCGGTGCTTTGTTTCGGCAGTTACGCTAACGATCTCTCCCTGACACCGGACATTAACCCCGGCCGACTTCGCTTTGCTTCGCCCTCCCCTCCCCTGACTCTCCCCCTTTTCGGTGCGCCCACAAAGAGCAAGCGGAATTCCCGTGTGTTGCGCTCTCAATCTATCCGCTCTCCCCTACAAAACTGCCCTCTTGAGAGGGAAGGTTGAGAAGTGAGCAGAGAATATACTCAACCAGAGAGAGAGAGTGAGAGTGTTTGCATGCGAGTCCCGGTGGGGAAGTTGATCAGTAGAGCTTTTTCGATTGATGCCTTTCTCAAACTGTTTAATCTTCTGTGGGCGAATCATTCAAGGTCCCAAAGACATGCCCATCAGTTCGCGATCCACTGATTCACTGCCTAATCTGATAGCATGCTCGCCCTATCTCGGTTTCCGTTCGCCATGCTTAATGAGAAATCGACTAAAAGAGGGCAGGCAGACTGTCGAAAAGAACTGTAAACTGGTTAGTAACAGAATGGCATGTGAGGTGGCAAAAACGCAGGGAGGGGAAAGGGGGGGGGAGCAATAGATAGAGCGAATGACGAGAAGAGCGAGACAGGGCGAATAACACGGAGGTTGAGGGGTAGTTCTCGGGAAGATCACGGGATAGTCTTGGTCAAATAGAATCCCATACTCTTAGAAGAGCAATATTAGATCATATTCTAGCATATTATAATGGGGTATATTTAGCTACACGCTCTGTGCATGAACCGGCATAATGCGAGACGCGCATACGGCACCTACTTTCGCTTTTATAGGGCGGGGGGGGGGCAATATGCGGAAGTGGTGCTGTTGGTATTCCCTTTTTCACAAGGATCAGAAGAGAACAACGCGCATTCCCTTGATATCACTTGAAGGCCTACCGTGGACGAGCTCTCCGTTGAAGGTGACGTCGATGACGTAGGTGCCCGGCTGTTGCGGAATGAAGGTGACCAGGCACCGACCGGCGCCCTACAGAAAACAATGGTTTTTCTTTTTTAAAAGATTTTTATTTATTTTTAAGAGCACTTCTATAGAAGCTTTGTGGAAAATTTCGCAGAATTGTCGACGGAACTCTCCATCCATCCCGCTGCGCTTCTAGCCAGCTCTCCAGGCGCCGTCGTTGCGTTCAGTTCAGCCTATCACACACACACACTCTCGCCAAACAGCTCCCGATTGTTTACTCGGATTGACTCGGAATCTGGCAGGCGCCCACGCTTGATCGCTTTATCTCTGCGCCTATTTATCATTACTTAACCTTTACAAGCTGTAGCCAATACTGCATCGATAAGAAGTAAAATCATCACTCATTCGGTTCCGCATCGCTAGAATGCATTTGCACACGGAAGCGCGAAGCATAAAAGCAGACTAGTATAGAGGAAATGGTGCGATGGAACCGCAGAATGCCTCTCGCCGCTCACCTGCATCTGCACATTGTTCGGAACGCGTCCCTGGTTTACGGAGATCTCCAGCTGGCCCTTGCCCGCGTCGACCGCGTCCACTGCAGGAACGACATACAGTTGCGAGATATAGTGAGAGACTGTACGACGATGACGACGACGACGATGAGGAGAAGAGGAGGGCGACGTCGGCGGCGAGGCCGCTTTGACCGTTGAGGCGCCAATCGACGACCGACCACTCATACAGGAGGATGACTGGCCGGCGGTCTACCTACCACTCCTTGTCTGCCCTCCCTCTTCCCTCTCTGTTCCCTGTTTCCTCTCCCTCCCCTCCCCTCCCCTCCCCCCCTCACCTATAAACTGCACGGGCTGCCCGGGCACGCCCCCTCCGAGGGGTTCGAGGCGCACTTTGTCGGCGGAGTAGCCGGCGATGTACAGCGGCGAGGTGTCGACCTTGCGACCCGCGATCCACACGTTGAGCTGGTGCTCGCCCACCTTGTAAGATATAGTGGAATAAACGGATACGTCATTCCGAATACAGAGCGAGAGAGAGTGTGTGCAAAAGGGCGAGAATTAGACGCGTTTTGGAATCAGAGCAACGGACGGATCGGTTTATCCCACTATCTATATTCCATGAGATAAACCAGGTATCCATCTAGATCTAAATCTGGTCTCTGAGCGCAATTTCACAGCATAGGAGGAGAGGTTCAGAGGTTGATAGAAGGCAAGCGACATGCCAAGGCAAGAGCTCAGAGGTTTATTAAACTCGGTTCCCTTCGATGCGTATGCTTCACACATCATGCATAGCCGCGACGCGTCTGGCCACCAAAAACAACGAAAGCATATCGTCGTCGAAAAGTAACGGATCTTAAACCTCTAGAGCTCATGCGATTCGAGGCTACTTGGCCTGCGGCACTTTGGCTGCGTAGCTACCTCGTGGATGCGGTACTCGGCCTGGAACTTGCCGGCGGCCTTCTGCACGACTCGCACGGGGACGTCGTGGCCGTCGGGCGCTGGAATACAGCTATAATATTACAAAAACGCTGAAAAGTTTGACATATTTCCGTTCCGAATTTTCTCAATTCCTACCTGTGACGCTCTCCTCTCCATTGAGAAAAAAGTGATTTATCGGTTGATTCATCGGACCTCTTTCAAAGAAATGCGATGGTTTTGATGCAAAAACCGAACGTCTACGCGATTTATAGAAGGATTTGAAACATGCTACAAGTTTGTCAAAATCCATCGCGCTTGTAACAACTACCGTTAAGCTAGTAAAATGTGGGCCGTGTTTGAAACACTTGAAACAAGGCCATATCTCGGCCGGGAAAGGTCGTACAGAGTTCTGGTTGGAATTTTTGGAATCCTCAGTACGAGATCTATTTGTGTATCAATTTTGGTAATGATTCATCAACTTTAAAGACCTTTAAAACGTAAAAATGTGGCATTGGAGAGGTTCGAACAGGGATAGCGAGAATTTCATTCAGTCAAGATATATAAAAGCCGTTTTAACCGGTTTAGAGTTGTCTAATCATCACCAAACTTGATAGACAAGTAGATCTTGTCCTGAGAATTGAAAAAATTCCAACCAGAACTCTGTACGACCTTTTCCAGCCGAGATATGGCCTTGTTTCAAGTGTTTCAAACACGGCCCACAATTTACTAGCTTGACGGTATGACCACCACTTTGACTCAGGCGATGCCGACTAATGAATACGATATCATGATTCACTATCATGATATCGTATTCATGATATATCATGATTCATGATTCACTCTCTCTCTCTGTTCTCGCGGCGGACGGTCGGCTCTCCGTCCTCTCTCGTCTTTCATCCCCGTCCCCGCTGCATTCCATCAAGAGCACAGATGAAGAATCCCTCTTTTCACCCTGGCAAATGAGGGCGGTATGTTGGCCAACGTCTCTTTTCTTCGTCCCGCTCCTTTCTGTCGCCGCTGCCCTACCCCATAGTGAAGGGTTTTCAAGTGAAGGGTTTACACCACCCACGCGATATCCTTTTTCAACCCCCCCCCCCCCCCCCCCGCCCGCACACCGAAAGGTGTCATGATAAAGATAAAGATATGCTGAACATAGTCATGATTGCGCTATGTGTTTAAATGATGCGCAACCCTTTGAAAAGGAGAGCCGCAATGGAATACAATTCGGCTTCCAGTTTGCTTGCTTTTTACAATTATTGTTTATGCAAGTAGTATACCACCACAGCTTACCGACTGCACTCGTTTCGTCTCTGATAAAGGAGAGTATTTATTGGGCGAAGGGAGGGAAAGCGAAAGGTAGTAGTCGGTAGGGATTATGCTAATTTAGCTCTTGTGAAGAGCGAGTTGCAAGAAGAAGGAGTGAAGCGACGCGAATTGACTGTTGGGGGGTGTGGGGGGGGTGGGTTGTGACCAGATTTTGACGTAACTTTGAGTTTTCACTTTTATTATTAAGATAATGAAAGTGAATGAATGAGGCGAGGTAGGAAATGAAAAGATTCGGACAAAAAAAACAGAAAATTTACGGTGCAGAATTTGTTGACCCAACAGTTGTAGGAGCGATAGGAGCGCACACTTTGAGTAGTAACTATTATTATATACTTATGTAGGCGAAGTGCGCATGCAAAAATGTGCCAGCTACAAATTCCAATGTCCTCACACAATCAGTGATGGCTACTCATTTATGAGATTGTATAGTCGATTAAAAAGATCCGTCGGAAAATCATTCCGAATATAAGGCGAGAGAGTGTGCAAGGGTGAGAGAATCAGACTCATTTTGGAACGAAAGAAACTGACGGATCGCCGTTTATTCCACTGTAGCTTGATCGACTGTGCTGCAGCATGAACAGAACAACCAATTTCACAGGTCCTAATGCGTCTAAATCGCTCACTTTTTCTTCAAAAAATTCTTGATCTTCATGTAGCTGAATCAGCAGATCCTTTAGTTTCTTTTAAGAGCGCAATGCTCTCCTGTTTTGTTTTTTTGCTTTATCGGAACGATCTCCATCATATCATCCCATTCCACTCCACAGAGCAACTCACTCGTGACAACGGCCTTGATGTCCTCCACTTGAATGTTGTCTCCGGTGATGTCGAAGTAGGCGGGCTTCCCGATGCCCGCCCGGACCAGACCCGACCCGGATATCTCCGAGTAGATGGAGCGACCGCGCGGAGACATCGACCTGCGCAGATATTAATTTTATATTATGGTTTATCAATTTTTATTTACTTTGATAGCCTACATGTCTAATTGTTTGTCGTGAAAATATTCACGTTTTTAGTTGACTTTTTTCTCTAAAAAGTGCCGAAATTCCGGTCTGGAAATGAGAACAAATTTTGACGGATCTTGCTGGCGGTTGAACGTAATCGGAAATCTCTGTCGTCGTAGCACACATTTTTTTCCATGAACCATGAAAATAATCTTGTCTTGTTTTTTTTAAATTTCAACAATCGTCGCCACAAACATGTCAGAAT
>LS844000.1:58988-72616 GCA_900490955.1 Micoletzkya japonica
TCTCGCCCGTACGCCCCTCTGATCGATGGGCTCAACTTATTAAGCTGAGCTTAGAGATGTGGACAGTCCACCCACTACTACTAATGGCGTTATCTTTGAGCTGAATATGCTAATTTACTATCGACTTCAGAGATAGTGGAGCGATCTATGCATGCCTGATCACCTATCGGACAGGCCCCCACCGGAGAGATATGTAGATCAAACAGGGAACGCTCGCCCCGAAGTAACACTATGCATTTTCGGAGGAATTTCAGCTTTTTGCGCGGGACTAAGCTACTTACCCTCGCCAGAATGCCTACATGAGAAAAATGCGTTCACGTAAAAGGCTCATCCTGATGGAGAGCACTGAAGAAGGACGCGCGAATCCAGCGGAGATAGCCGTATCGTTTAGGTGCACGGTACGATCTACCGAATGCTAACCAGGGAACACTATCTACATGAAATAGTGCACGGGGGAAACAACCGGGGCACCAATCTACAGTTCCTTGCGCCCAAGATTCAACTAATGCCGTTTGCCTCAATATATAAAAGGCATTGGCGATCCCTCCCTTTGAGCGCTCCATCCCAAGCCTTCCACTTGCGAGCCTTCTTCACACTACAGTGTCCTAATTCTTAATTCCAAAAAGCGTCTGATTCTTTTACTATCTTACACTCTCTCGCCTGATGTTTGGAATGAACTACTGACGTGCCGTTTTATACCACTATATATTGCCGCTTGCACCATCCATAAAAAGGGGGGCGCCCATTGCGATAGCTCAAAACGGGCCGCAATCTGCAGTGCAAACGATCGCTCTCCGCGTGAGAGCCACCTCTTTCGGCGCGTTTTCGCCCTGCCATTCCCATTCGAGACGGGTTAAGCATGACTAGAGCTTTTAGTGGGCAAACTCTAGAAGTACCAGGTAATATAACTAAACTAAATGGCAGATCAACAGATAGCTAGCTATTCATGTAGAAAGTAACTTGGAAATCAGTCAACGAATGAGCAAAATAAGATTAGAAAAGGCGACCTGAAGATTGATCCAGTTGGTGAAGGTGGTGCACTGTATACGGTAGTCTTCCTCCATCGTGATTGGCCTCGGGGCAAATTAGTGGCCGCGGGGCGCCATTCGACGGCCCGAGAGACTCTTTAGGTCAGTGCGCGAACCGAGAAAGCTAAGGCTGTCCCTGCCCCCCTCTTCCCTCTTCCCTCGTTCTCCCTCCCTCTCCCTCTGTCAACACAGTGCGAGTGGCAGGAGAGCGAGGGAACGAATAGTCAGTGGAAAGTCTATCACGGCATTCCATCACTACTTGGGCTGATCAGTGATGTGCGATAAATTGTTTTATTGATCCTCTCCTGAAATCATGGGGATAGCTGCCGTACAGCGAAAACCTAACGCCACTGTTTGTCTTGGCCCTTTATTTCTCGAATAACCGAGTGACCAGAAATACAAGAACGTGAAGAAAATAAGAAAACAAAATAAGAAGTCTACTGAAAAACTAACGGAATAGGACATGGTAAGGTCGAATAGTAAAGGGAAGTGACACGTAATTATTAGTCGGAACACTGGAAGAGGGGAAACCGTATACTATGGGAGGGGAAGAAAATACATGGATAAGACGAGTGGGATATAATTTAGGTGGCGGTCTACAGAGGCAAAAATTCATGTAGTAGCTATCTATTTTAGCAGATAAAAGTGCGATAACAATCATAATGAGAGATGTGACCGATGCGGAATATTCATTCAGATGAATCCTTATAGGTTCAATGCAAAAGTTAGAAAACTAACAATACTAAAAGTGGATAATGCTATCTCGCCGGGGTATTACAGTACACCAAGGGAGACGACGAAATGAGGGAGAAGGTCTTCTCCATAGATTGCATCTTCATGTAGTGGAATAAAATGATATCTACGTCAACAAGCCATTCCGAATATCAAGCGAGAGAATGTGCCAAGGTGAGAGAATTAGACGCATTTTGGAATCAGAGCAACGGACTGATCGGTTTATCCCGCTATACCATCTTCCGCGGCACAGCCGGAGTTGGTCGTAAGAGCTTGGGCACGCTGTTCCGAACCTTGACCATTGGCTGCAAAATGTCAAATTATCTATAAATTTTATCGCATTGTGGAGTATGGTTGTTGAAAAATGTTCCGTCTCATTGTCAGTTGATTCATTCCTGTTTCGAACCGGTATGAAGAAAGTGCGGACAAAGAAGCAATATTTTTACAGGAAAAGCTTTTCAGGCAATAGATATGTGTCCTGGAGAATTCTGGGTATAGTGGAATTAATAAAAAGATATAGTGTAATAAAGCGATCCGTCAATTTCTTCCGTTCCAAAATGAGCCTAATTCTCTCACTTTTGCACACTCTCCCGCTTTATATTCGGAATGAGTTTACGACGGATCTTTTTACTCCACTATACGTCAGTACACCATTCCGAATATCAAGCGAGAGAGTATGCAAGAGTGAGAGAATTGGACGACGCAATTCGGAACGAGAGCAACGAACGGATCTTTTTATTCGACTATATAGTAGAATGAACCGGTCCGTCAGTTTCTTTGATTCCAAAACAAGTCTAATTCTCTCACTTTTGCACACTCTCTTGCCTTATAGTCGGAATGATTTTGCCACGAATCTTTTTCGTTCACTATAACTGCACTCAGTGTATCCCAATAGCGGAATGATTTTGTGACGAATCTTTTTCATTCGCTATAACTGCACTCAGTGTATCCCAATGAAGCATAGTAAAAACAACAAAACAAAACAAAAAAGAAAGATTGTAAAACGTACGACTTCAAAGTGGCAGTCGTCCTCCTCGTGATCCGAGCTGACCAGCGTCACCGTCATACCGAGCATAACGACGATCCTGAAATTTCACGGTCTTCCATTTCCAGTTCACTTAGTGAAGTTTCGCTAGCCCGCTAGGGAATAATTCCCTAGCACAAAAAAAAACAAAAAAATCTCTAAAAATTGAGCCCCCTACGGTTTTTAGGGGATTATTATTTTTTTAGGAATTATGCTGGCTACGATTCTGAAACAAATATTTCCGGTTGTTCCAATGCATCCTATGCTTCAATGCAAAATTCTCAGCTGCATAGCATACTTAAAATATTTACAACTAAAAGAAAATTTAAGTAGGAAGAGGAGAGCTCACCCGATGAGTGCTAGGATGAACGGTTGATTGAAGCCAAAACTGGACACGGCACCACCCATCGGAGCAGACCGTGAATTATCCTAAATTTTAAGTTGCAACGCTTTTGGCGACGCGTGTGATAATGGTCAGAGTAATTTTTTCCCCACCAAACATAACTGGCAGGAAGCGGCTATGTTTATTCCAACAAAAAACCTTTTCTGTAATTTCATGGTAATACTAAGCATCGAACAATAAGAGAAAAATGAGCGTGGCAAAACGCTCGAAAACAAGCTCAGTTAGCCTATTCGGCGCGTCGTTGAAGGAGCGCTAGGCACGGCTGGCGAATCGATGTGTGCTAATGCAATCGAGGAGAAAGGAGGTCCACACCTGCCCGCAAGGCTAAAGGCAAGGAACATTGCTGATAAAGACAGCTATTGTGAAGTAGATGTAGTGTAAGATGCTCCGTTAGTTCCCTCCAATTTCAATAAAAGAGAATAAACTGGTAAGGAAAGGAGAAAAGTCGAAGCGGGAATGAGTTTGCCGAGTTTTCGTGTATAATAACAGAAAAGGCGGCTAATACGAGGCTGGTTTACGTAAATAATATAGTAGACAGGTGTCGAAGCGCACCTAAAAGAAGAAAGGAAAAGAAAAGAGCGACGAAAAAGGAAAAAGAATAGAGGTGAAGGAGCCGGGTGACTTCAATAGGGCAGAGGAGGGGAAGGAGAAATGGGAGAGGAGGGGGAGGGGGGAAGGAAGGAGGACTCTAGCTGGATAAGCAAGAGCGAGACTCCCTCTCGGCTCTCTCCCCTCCCTCCCCGCCAAGCATCCGTGCCCAAGGTCTCCTCTGTCTCTCATTTCATACAGCTCTCTCTCTGAAGGCAAATCAATTCGCGGGGTTCCAATTTTCAGCGGTCCCCCCCGCCGCATCTTTCTGCTCATATTGGAGAAAATTCCTGACAATGAGAAGCAATTGTCCGTCAAGCGATGCTTTCCTTGCAGAAACAATTTATTGTCAAAATAATCCTTTTATACATTTTTATCTTTATCGTTTTATATTTATCGTTTTATACATTCTTCACCACTATAAAATGTGTGTGATTAATCAGAAATCATTTATTGTCTTTATCAATACGCAGGTGGTGTAAACGGAATAATTTAGTGATACTGTCGTATTTCTGGTAGATTCCTTCGCTCCGTCGATATTCTTCTATTTCGATTAAAAGCATTTGAAAGACGTTAATATAATTCCCAGAAGAACTCAAGAAACAACGAATATAACATCAAATGTTCCGCCAGTTACCTCATTCCTGGTCCTACCTAGAAGCGGTTCTATCAATAATACAGTTGAGAAGGAATGAGTTAACCGGTTGAACAAATAGTATATGCAGTTCGTCAGAAGAACTTAAAATGATAAGATGATATCGGCAACCCGCTTCACGGCATCTGAATGTGGTCTACGAAGACGACGTCGCCCGTGCGCTCCGCGAACTCGAGCGTCTCCGGAGCGGCGTCGGCTGCAATTTTCTTTATTCCTTCACCTTTATTTGCTGTTACACACTTGGTGCCATCATTATTGCGGTGCTATCATTAAACTATCATTATTATAAATTCGTCCATTATTACTGCTTTCCTATTCCCAGCTTATTAGCAGGATATATTTTTTCGTGAACATTTCTGCAGCTATAGTGGAATAAACCGGTCCGTCAGTTTCTTTGATTCTAAAATGAATCTAATTCTCTCCCTTTTGCATACTCTCTCGCCTTACATTCGGAATGATTTTACGACGGGTCTTTTTAATCCACTATACTTCACGGTGCAGCCTTCTTTGTGAGGCCACTAACCATTCAAGCAACGTCAATCTCAATCATCAACAAATAATCTCAAACAAATAATCTACAAACAAAACAAACAAATAATCTCAATCAGTATCAACAAAGGCTTTTATACGCTTTTTTCTCTAAATTTCGCCTCTCCCCTGAGGAGGCTTGTTTAAGAATTTCCGAAATCATTGTTTGTGTATAGTCTAAAAAATCGGAACGTATAATTCGTGATTCCGCCGCTACGGTGTTTAGCGATTTTTTTCACGCTTTGAAACGATACCATTCCGATTCAAGATAAGATATCAGGAACATGGATAGCTTTTTGAGATCAGTAATTCCTAAAGCTTCGCATAGTGCACATTAGAATTTGATAAGATCAGTTTGAAAGGTACCGGAATAGGTGCTACGACCGGAACGATTATATCTTTCATTTTTGCTCTACTATAACTGACATCGCCTGAACCGCCCGATGACGTCCTTGGCCCGGCTGAGCATGAAGGAGGGTCGGTTGGCGCAGTGACGGTAGACGACGAGCGAGTTGAGTCGGGAGATATCCCGCATCTTCAGCTTCTTCTCCACCTGGTGGGATACACAAGGTTCTAAATGTTAAGCGAACGAGCCAAAATGCTTAGGATACGGTGTTTTCCGTGCGAGAGTTCCTACCGAAATCAGGCTTATTTTTCGGCATCTCGTTCGTTTCGTTGTCAGAACGTTGTGGATACGGTAGGGCTAGCCGACGGTAGCCATTTGTAGGACAAGTAACGGGTGAATATGTGATCTGTTCAATGTCATACAGAGAAACGTTATGTATTTTGGGCAGAAATGAGCTATTGCAATCTCACCTTGAAATATTGGTTGATGATGGGCGACGAGCCGCCCGACACATCCTGCAAGGCTAGGAATCAGAAACAATTTGCCTAATCAATACATCTTAAAGACTTGAGGCGGAGAAAAGTTCGATTTCGATTGCTGGAAGGAGTCTTGCTCATTGTCAGAATGAGAAAAATGATGCCGACCAGAAGAAATTTCCCCGTGTAAGATCCTACCACAGGCTTTGTCAGCCAGGAATTATTGTCTCTATGCAGATAAGAGGCTTACAGCACTCTTGAAGTCGGGCACTTGGTGGGACAGCTTCTTGATGAAGCACCGCCGCTTGTTGATGTCGATGATCGCCGTCAGATTCTGCGCATACTCACAATTTTGCATATATACCCCAAATATTTTTTTTTGAATATATGCTAACCTTTCGCATGTCGTGCACGAAGATGGCGTTCATCGGTTTGCCATCCGTGGTCTGGACGGACGATCGGAGGGGAGACGCCACCGGCATCTGTACCTATAGTTATATTTTTGATTTGATTTTACTTTTTTATCTTTAATTTGCTTTTTACAGCAAAAAGTCTGATTCAATGTCGCCAATTCGGGCTGTGGTCAAGGAAGAATGATCCTAGAAGTCCGTCCGGCTCACATTCGGATTCCACACGACTCCCGGCTCCTCCGTCGTCGTTCCTCGAAAGATGCGTCCGAGCTGCCGGTTCACCGACGCGTGAATGTAGCTGCAAGTCAAGATTCGCTCTTCACCTACCGCAATCACGAAAACAAAAGAAACTTGCATTTTTGCTGCTCAAAAGCTCACAAGACTATATAATTGCTCAAAAGCACACAATATCGCATTCAACGATCTCTCAATTATATGTAGCTCACGCTCGGTAGACGAATCCCAGCAGGAACGAGAAGACGAAGAGCGCGATGAGCACGGCGATGTTGAAGTGGCTGAATGCAAGAGACATTTTATATTTCATTTTTACTTTGTCATATTTCGTCATTTGCTATTTTTAGCCGCACGAGGTATGCTCGGAATACTCCGACAACTTGAGCACATTTAACAAAATTTAAAAAAAGACCATGAAATCAAGAAGCATAAATCTCCGTACCGACTGAGCCGCCGCCTCTCCCGCTCTTCCGGGGAGCAGCTCCTGGGAGGGGAGGGCGTGCGGCAGAGCGGGGACGGGGTCAGACGGACGATGGACAGCGGGCCGAAGGAGGAGGAGCGCTTCTTGCGCGTGAAGTACTCGTCGTGGGTCTCTTGTCTAAATCTTTTTTTTTAATTATTTGATAGATGAAAGATAGTATATATACAGGCGAGGAAAGCGCAACGTATAATTCTGTTTTACGAATTGCGCGGCTCAGTTGCTCGAAAGCCTTGAAACCCTCAACTACTCGTTGAGGGTTTCACGGCTTTCTATTCTTGTTGTGTTTTCTTGTTATAAAATTGAAAAAAAGAAAATAATTGCATGCCTATTTTGCTTGACGACCTCGTTCCGCGTCTCGACCGGATCCGTGATAATCACCTAAAAATAGCCAAACTGAAAAATGAGGCTTCATCTTCGAAAGCTAAGGATCTGCAGTGGAATAACAGGATCCCGTATTTATATCGTTCCGAATCAAGTGAAGAAAGGTGAGAGAATTGGACAAATTTGTAAAGTAACGGAGGGAACGCTTTATTCCAATGTAAAATCCTTGCCTCGGGCGCCGAGGGATTCACCGCCTTCTTCTCTTCCGTCCCATCAGGTTTCGTGAAGATCGTCATTCCCCCTGAAGGTGAAAGATTGTGGATCTGTACACGGACCCGGGAAGAATCAGAGGCTTAATATTGTGTCAAACAGACACGATATTAAGCCGGTCCTAATTAGCCGTAAAGTATCTTAAATATCTATGCTCTCTCGCTTTTGATCTATCTTTTGAGCTGAACAGCAGAGAATTTTATTCAGATATTTTTGATAGTTGTGTTTCACACAGGATAACAAATCATATCAAAGAGACCCGAAAGGAATGCTGTGTAGAAGTGATGGTGGATATGTAGGATAGGAAGCCACGCAAATCAAAGAGCCCCCAAAAAAGAGGTGAGTCCTTGAGTCTCTAAAACGGCCACACTCTCTAATCTTTGCATGCTAGCTGGCTTTTGATCTATTCCACGGCGCAAGAATTATTTTCTGAAGAGATCTGTGCACGGATCAAGGACGAAGCCGAACAAATCGACGAAAAGCAGAAGAAGATGGAGAATGGGAGACACCGCGTTCTTACACAAGCGAATCTCGAGAGAATGAGAAAGACTGTGAGGGAATGGATAGTTGAAGCGAGATGCAGCTCCGGTAAGGAAGAACCGAGAGAGGGGAATGAGAGAGAGATGGGGACATAAAGCACACACATACGCATAGTGAGGGAGGCACGCTACAGAGAAGGAAGGGGTGGTTAGAGTTGGTGGTGCATGGTCTCCGGCCCTCCGACCTCTTACATAGCGTAGAATACGTACGAATTTATGCTATTTTGCACTGATTTAGCGTAATTCGCGACGAGATAGCATAAAATCGTACATATTTAATGTTATTTTGAGAATTTACGCATATTACGCTATGTTGGAGGACCGGACGTAGCATCACCTCCTATAGTAGAGAAAAATGGAAGATATAATCGTTCCGGGTTTAACGCCGATTCCGGCACCTTTCTTAACAAATTCTAATGCGTACTATGCGAAGCTCTAGGAAATCAGAATAGTATCGTTTCAACGCGTGAAAAAAAACCGTAGCGGCGGAATCACGAATTACACGTTCCGATTTTCTAGACTGTACACGAAGCAAGGAATTATCATCTGATCTCGGGGAGCTGTATTCTGGATAGAAGCGATCGAGAACAGCAAGTCATCCGAAAAAGATCGTGTAATAATTTGAGGCGGGCATAACCCGTGAGTTTCAGCTGCATCTTTGCAATCCAGTAGGAGGCTGGATGTGTCAGAAAGTACCGTTAAGCTAGTAAATTGTGGGCCGTGTTTGAAACACTTGAAACAAGGCCATATCTCGGCTGGGAAAGGTCGTACAGAGTTCTGGTTGGAATTTTTGGAATCCTCAGGACGAGATCTATTTGTGTATCAAGTTTGGTAATGATTCATCAAGCTTAAAGACCTTTAAAACATAAAAATGTGGCATTGGAGAGGTTCGAACAGGGATAGCGAGAATTTCATTCATTCAAGATATGTAAAAGCAGTTTTAACCGGTTTAGAGGTGTCTAATCATCACCAAACTTGATACACAAGTAGATCTCGTCCTGAGAATTCCAAAAATTCCAACCAGAACTCTGTACGACCATTCCCAGCCGATATGGCCTTGTTTCAAGTGTTTCAAACACGGCCCACAATTTACTAGCTTGACGATATGTGAAGCCGTGAGAATGAGATCAGAGCAACCAAATGAGTAAATACGCTAAAGGCTAGGATAGACAAACGATAGCTTTGGCTTAGGAACGAGGTGGCCGAGAGGGGGTACTAGGCGAAGGGGGGAGCACCGATTCGAGCACTAAGATGGGGAAGGTAGGGAGAGAAAAGGTAAGAGCGAGAGGCAAACAGATGACCACTCGGATTCAGCTTGTGAATGAATGAAAGCGAGGGGGGCGAGATCACGGGATGGATCGAGGGACAGAGGAGATATACGGTTATGCGGTGAAGAGGTCGAGGGATCGGAATATACAAAGAAGGGAACTCTTGGAGGGTTTGCTGGAGAGGTCTGAAGTAGCTTTTCTGAAGATCTAAGAATGTGCACCTTAGATGGAAAACTATGATGTCTGGGAGTGGGCTCAGAAAAGCATATCCAATTGGAAAAATACCTACGCTTCTCAAATCATGCAAAATTACTACGTCCCGTTTTTACTACGATATTACGTTACGTTACTGCTACGTTATTACTACGTTAGCATAGGCCAAGCAGATGTGGTCTGGAGTGCGATGAGGGTGTATTCCAATAGGGACTAAGAGAGAGTGCGTGTTGACAGAGTCTCTCCTCTTCTTGGACTATTGGAGACGGGAGTGTGACCGGAACCGGAACAAATGAGGCACGGAGTACATAGTTGGGGGGGGGGGCGGGAGACCGGGGGCATGACACTAAACAATCTCACTCGACAGTCATTCGTTTATCTGACGGCATGACCGTCTGGCGGTAGGAGGCGAAATGGTCATGCCTCTCCTTAGGTAGATTTACAATATACATTGCAAATAATGACATTTCTATATCACTTTCTATAACTTTAAAGTTTCAAAAAAATTATCTATGGATCCTATGCTTACAGGGTGGGCGCTCAAAGGTCGCTTCACAAACTATCTATAATATTATTGGAGGAAAAGGAACGTTGAGAAATCTTTGCAGCGCACTCCGCTAAATACAGTGAAACTCTCTTGGCAAAATGCCAGAGTAGGCTAAAAGCCGGCTCCGGCTGAAGTTTTACGGTGGTTAGCGGAAAGAACTGCGCAGCTCTCTCAACGTTCGCTTTCCTCCAATAATACTTACAACACAACTAAGGCGTTACCTAGTTGTCATGCAAACTTCTCAGAACTGCATTGGCATAGGCAACACCTGGCTGTGCTCAATAATTCGCGAAGCGTGCTGCGGGTTCTCTGGTCCTATTACGTTGCCCCAGCCAGCTAGATGTGTCGTTGACGCAACTGTGCACTGCGAAAGGCTATAGCATAGAAAGTAATCGCAGTCGTCCGGACATCGTTAGAATTTTGAGCATATGTATGCATTTCGGTCCGAATGATCATCTTATATGTGGTGATCGAACAAACGAAACCACCATTTCACCAAATCGTTCGCTTCATCAACACACACACACACACACCAAGTGTACATAGATCACGGTTGATCACCTGACTAATTTGATAAAACGGTGGTTTCCCGAAAAAAAGCACCAGAAATCAGCCAACGCCCGGTATATGCGAATCTCGAACGATCTAAACGAGGAGCGTACAGTGAACTAAGAAGAGGGTAGAGAGAGGGGGGTGGTATGGGAGGAGGGAACGACGGAGGGAACCAAAGGATGGGGAGGGGAGGAGAGGGGAGAGGAGGGGGAGAGGTAAGGACAGACACCCCTCGTTTGTTCTCACAATAGACGTCGGCTCGGGAGGAGGGACGAACCCCCTCACTCTCTCCTTAGAAGGGGGTGGGGAGGGAAAGAGAAGACGGCCTGAGGCTAGAAAAGGGGTACGACGACGGTGAGGTGGAAGCAGCATCGTGGGCTACCGGTTATTGAGTTACCGAGTGTCAACCGTGGCGTTTCTATTTTGAGACTGATTGTCAGGTTTGGCTTTTTTTTTCTTTTCGATAATGCGAGCCTTGGATTTTTAGATGTGGGAAAAGAAGAGAAGGGTGTCTTCAAGCTCTTTAGCGAACCGAAGGATGGGGAGCCTGGGGGACTATCGATATCAAACGATCATAGGCAACATACGGTTGTATTTTAGTCAGAATTAGCTATCAGCAGCCGGACAGTTAGGCCAATAATGACATCCGTTTTCACACTAGAGGGGACATAAAGCGTTTAAGCATTAAAAAATCGAGCCTCAGGCAGTGAGGTGCCCCCTTATTGTTAGTTCTGAGGTGCCCCCTTAGTTGCGCACAATTAGTCATCAGCCGGTCGGGGTATGGAGAGGGAACGGAGATAGACCCTCCCTCCCCACAATGAACGCCGATCGTCTCTGCATTCGGGTGTTCGTATCAGATTAGTTCCCTTTCCTTTCGAGAGGGGAGAGATGGGAACAGAGAGGCAGTGGGGAATGCGAATAAACATATCGATCGATTGCAAAGTTCGCCGTTCACCTTTGATCATAAATAGTATCGATGCCGTGGAATGCTCGATGATTGGTTTATGGTTTTAGATCACATAAAAAAGACAGAATTCATGTAGAACAAGTCGTCGACGAACTTTATTCGAACACGATTATTATTATTATTATTGCTGACAATGCACATGAGATTGTCGTAGTTGTAGGCTAGAGGGGATATGGAAGGGGGACAGGGAAGGGTCAGAATGGGGGGGTGACTACCCGACTGAAGGAGAGGTGCCCCGTACGAGGGAATTGAATACAGGAATAAGCTGAGGAGGAGGGCATAAATGCGATAAATGATGGTGATCGGAGCTAGAGAATGCCTTGCATTGGGCTTTAAACGTGCTTTCCTTTTTTTCTGAATCGGTTCGCGGATACTACCCCGTTCGTGCGAGAAGGTGTGGTGGAATAAAAAGGTCCCCGTCGGAAAATCATTCCGAATATAAAGCGAGAGAATGTGCAAAAGTGAGAGAATTAGACTCATTTTGGAAGCAAAGCAACTGATGGACCGGTTTATTCCACTATAATTCGCTAATTGCCAGCTCCGACCACCGCAAGGGACCGAGCAAATTGACGCTGAATGGAGTTGATGGGAATGCGTAATGAGGTTAAATCGGGCATGCAATTCGAATGCTCCATCTGCCAATAGACTTTAGCCGAAACTGATTTGATTTCTTTTCTGACTGAACAATGGATCACTCCAACTATGTCCAAGCTACTACGCATTATTGACAG
Source organism: Micoletzkya japonica (assembly GCA_900490955.1). Taxonomy (NCBI): domain Eukaryota; kingdom Metazoa; phylum Nematoda; class Chromadorea; order Rhabditida; family Diplogasteridae; genus Micoletzkya; species Micoletzkya japonica. The sequence goes on from LS844000.1 coordinate 71,302, forward strand.
ACAAGATATTGTAAACATTTTACGTTGTTCATAGAACACGTGAGTGGGCTAACCATTAGGAAACGGGAAACGGACCATTTCTTTTTATCCTATCACAAAAAACTATTTACATAGGTTCGCTGAATGTATCCGTTTTCCATTTCCTGCTATCCGGTCTACAAGTACAGTACCAGCGGCTACGTGGCATTGAAGCAAGTCGCTTGGCGAATCGGCATGGCTAGATACCGGATATTAGACTAAAATTCGAAAATCCGGGCATCCCTCAGGTTCTCCCGATATCCTTAGTGTTTCCTACATCTTGGGCGGGGGTGCGAACAGGTCGTCGGAGATGACCAGAGTGGAGCGTCTACTGAACGTCTCCGTCGCCAGCTCCTCCTCCTCCTTGGCTTGCCCCGTATCCGCCTGTTTCGGTATCCGACCCGATTCGACCGTAACCGCCTGCGAGTAACTGGCACTGTTACTACGGGAGAGTATTCAGCAAGCTTTAGAGATATTCTGTACTTCAAGCAAACGAGGTTTATTTTGCATGCGAATGCAGGCTAGATAGTTGTACCGTTAAGCTAGTAAATTGTGGGCCGTGTTTGAAACACTTGAAACAAGGCCATATCTCGGCTGGGAAAGGTCGCACAGAGTTCTGGTTGGAATTTTTGGAAACCTCAGGACGAGATCTATTTGTGTATCAACTTTGGTAACGATTCCTCAAGTTTAAAGACCTTTAAAACGTAAAAATGTGGCATTGGAGAGGTTCGAACTGGGATAGCGAGAATTTATCGGGATTTCTAAGATAAAAGCCGTTTTAACCGGTTTACAGTTGTCTAATCATCACCAAACTTGATACACAAGTAGATCTCGTCCTGAGAATTCCAAAAATTCCAACCAGAACTCTGTACGACCTTTCCTAGCCGAGATATGGCCTTGTTTCAAGTGCTTCAAACACGGCCCACAATTTACTAGCTTGACGGTATAAATAAATTTGTTCGTGATGCTAATATTTTTGTTCTTGTGGCTATTCTTCACTCTATTATCTTTTGTTTTTTATCTCTCGTTTCTATGTAAATGCATAAATATCTATCTATCCATTTGTGGAATCATTGCACTGTCGAGCCGGATCAGAATTACCGTCAAAACCGAAAATTCCGGGACAAATGCCGTATAATACGGTATTATACCGTATTTTATCGTATTTTTGCCATTGCACTGCGGCGATCATCAAAGGACACATGAAATGTTGCGTGCCTGTTCTTTGGACCTCTTCAAGTCATCTTAGCTTGAAAAGTTTGAAATTGATAGCGCGTGCTTCGTTATTGAACGGCTG
>LS844000.1:81377-96750 GCA_900490955.1 Micoletzkya japonica
GGGGGGGGGGAGAAGGGAAGAGAGAGAGAGGCGAGAAATTGAGAGGCACGAGACTTATGCCAAAGAAGAGCACTCAACTCGAGGATAATTAGGCATCTCCCTTTCCTTTTCCCTGCCCCTTCCTCTTTCCCTTGTCTCCTATTCCTTCCCTTTCCCAGGCTCTGAATTATGAGACGCGTGCACCGTTTAAGGGATACTGTAATGAGCGACCCTACGTAACTGCCGGGACTCATTCTCAATTGGATAATTGGTCTAAAATTAGGAAAACTGCTGATGCACTTGTAGGTTTTGGATGCACTTTGCTGCACGGCATTCCAAGCGTCATAATAGCGAATAGCGGTTTTCGCGCATAGGATCCGATCCTGTAAGCGAACCAGTAAACGGTAAAAATTATGAATTTAAAAACTTAAACTCGCAGCTATACACTCAACATGTTCTGAAAATATGGTGTTGATAGGTTCAGCTGTTCTTGAGAAAATTCAAAAATAGTGGCCATTTCGCTATTAGACACATTCTTCACCGGGCGGAATGCTGTGGCTGTGACCTCCGCTATTCAATAAACCGGTAGTCCAGATGGATTGCATGCTATACAGCTTTATTCGGTCAAGTAGAGGTAGCGGAGAAACAGAGGAAAAGAAACAATGACTATTCATTCATTCATTCTTTATCCACACTAGTTGTTGGTAATGCATAAAATATGTATCTTAGGGGAATGCGTATCATCATTGGGGTATGCCGGGCAGATTGAGCAAGGTGTGAACAGAATATATTTGAAGATGGCAGAGGATAATGCTCGGTTGGCTTTTCCTATTTTAGTTGCAAGAGAATGGAACAATTTTCTGACCGATCATATCCAATATTACATGTAGTATTTGGTGCAATCTTGTTATCTGGGAGAGACCCCCACCGTAGCAACCTACAAAAGTATAAAATCCGAAGTAAAAATACGCGAAAGGGTGTACCATGTAAAACTGAATAGCTAAGGAATTGTACATACGACGTAGTCTTAACAGCAATAAATACCGTGCTCTTTGATTAGACGATAAAATAAATCCGGTAAACGGTTAGAGTATCGCGCTGATATTGGTTATGGCTGAGGGGAAAATGCTGGCGTGAGGTCGGTCTTGAGAGTGACTTCGATTGATTTACGGTTCAAGGTTCAGCATTAGTGGAAGTATTATTCTTTCTAATATAAGGAAAATCACAAGGGAGATTAGATTGGATCAATCGATAAAGGGGGTCGACTCAGAATCCGCCGAGGTTGTAGGGGGGCGGATCGCAGGCGGAGAGCACGGGCGACGACCAGGCGGGTGGCGAGTTGTCGAAGTAGCTGCTGTGGTGGTCCTGAGGGGACAAGGGAGTTACGGCTATTCGATGAAGGATCAGAATTAGCAAAGCTATCTTTTAAAAAAACACTTTAAGGGAGAATGCAGCGATCAGACGAAACCTTGCGCAAGGTATACCACATAGATAAGGGTGGATCCTCGCAGGATGGCCGGGTAGCTTCATTGGAGACATTAGTTAGTATCCAGATAGATAAGATAGGATAGTGAATGAAACCTCGAAATAGGCGGGCGAGTCATCAATAGACGCCGGGAACGGGTCATACGGTCCGATCATGAAGGAGGACAGCGACGGGTCGGAGCGCGGCACGTACGAGTCGTGCTGAATTCGAGGTGCTTTCTGGTATCTGACCATGATTTCTGCTCATAGCCGTTCACTTGTCAACTACCGCGATGCAACACTACTGGAATAGCTAAGGTCCATGTATTCGAACAACTATAGTTATATAATTATAAGAGAGGGCCTTGATCGGCGCATCACAAGGCACAGTGTTCTAAATGGTAAGCGACCGATACTTTGGATACGGTGATTTCCGTGCGAGAGTTCCTACCGAAATCAGGGTTATTTTTCGGCTTCTCGTCCGCTTAACATTTTCACTGCTGTCAGAACACCGTGAAGGACGGGGAATTCCAGGACAGGCGAGTGGGGAAGTCTTCGTTAGACAGAAATCTAGCTCACTAGAAAACAGTTCACGTATGACACACGCTTACCTCAGCCATTCCGTCGTTCAGCGATGCTGTGCTCTGGAACATGCTCGGCCGTTCCAGGGACATCGTGCTGAAAGCGAATTATTATGCTTTTTAGAGGTTTGATTAAAGGCCCCCACCGACCACTTTTTTACCCTATGCTTTTTTGACATAATTGGATAGCTCTCAGTGTCCTGAGTTCCGAGCAAAAAGTTGACGCTATGGAACTTCGCCGTTGATCAGGAAAAGCTGTGTACAAATTCCTCTCGCTTTCTGCGTCTCTTCATTCCTCTCTTGTCTCTCACAATCAATTAACCGCACGTTAATTGGATGTACCTAGAAAAGAATGAGAAGGTCGGAGGGAGCCTTTAATGCGAGAATCTAGAAATGAACATAGTGGTGAAAAATATTACGTCATGGTCGCGTAGCTGGTAGACGGCATGCACGGATCGTCCTGGTCGCCGTTGGGAACAGAGGACGTGCTGTCAATCTGAAGGTCCATCTGATCTGAGGACACAATGTTCTGACAACAGTGCAAATGTTAAGCGAACGAGATGTCGAAAAATAACCCTGATTTCGGTGGGAACTCTCGCGCGGAAAGCATTGTACCCTAAACCTTTTGGCTCGTTCGCTTAACCTTTAGAACATTGTGAGGACCAGTCCGTCGGCATAGTAGGCTTGTTAGTTGCGGCTAATTTGTAAGAGGAATTTGAATAAACTTAAAATTGCACAGGAGACCAGTGGTCGCAAGATTAGGATCATGCAAGATAGCGTATTCCGTTGTAGATATTTATAGATACATAGATATTTATTGCAGATCACCAGGAAATGCGAGTAATAAGTGGAAGATAATATTTGTCGTAGCTCACCCTCTGCCGCTCCGCGTCGGGCGAGGCGGCGGTGTCTGACGGACGAAGGGGCAGGATGACTGAATCGAGAGTTACGAAGCTTACTTTATGGTACCTTATCCGTAAAAAAGGTACTAGCAAACAGTACTGTTGATAAGAGCCATACGTGGGCACCGACCCGAAGTATGGGTGGTAGGCCAAAATTTCTTCGGAATTTTGCTTTAAGTTGGTAGGCCTATATTTTCTATAAAATTTCAATTGCTATGCTTGATTTCGTACACTGGAAGGCCTGTTTTTGAAAATATTGCGGGGAGGGTTGCCCACGTATGATAAGAGCAGCGAGAATACTGTAGTATTACATGTCAGGGTATACCCTGACATGTAATAAAATATAGTTATAACATATTAACATATACTGATGATATAACATATACTGATACTGTCACAGCATTACTAGCGTTCGATTAGCGAACGGCGGTTTCTGCTGTGATCTATCGTCACTGCAGCTACAAAGATTAGCCAAAATTCTCCAATTTAAAAACTTAAGCTCCTCCCGACGAATCCAAAGAGCTGCCACAATTTGGTGAAGATTCATTCAGCAGTAATGGAGTAAATGCAAAATTAGTTGCCAATTCGCTATTAGACACTCCCTCATTCAGTCGGAATGATGTGCTGTTTGTATGGCTATCTTATGGCTAGACAGCGAAACAGCCATGCACTCTTTATCTGGTAAAATAAAATAGCTAAACATTCAGACCTTTTGGTAATTTTTCCAATTTTACAGTAGTAACTACTCACTTATAATTCCTACCATTACTACTCATAACTCTTTCAAATATTAGTTCATCGCGCCGCTTACACTTTCCCTCCTCGGCATCGGACAGGATGAGCTCTTCCATGAGAAGATCGATGCGCGCGGCGCCCGAGAGCTTGGAGACCAGCACGTCCTCCGAGATGCAGTTGGCAAGCGACTGCAATGCGGCAAAGGTTTTCAATAAACTGAAAGATGAAGGCTTATGTATTGTCGGTCCTCGTATTCAAATTTACGTTCCGCGCATTCTTGATTGAACTTGCGTTATTTAGCATACGTTCACAGCCAAAAAAGGGCAATATAACCAACGGAAGACGGAATCATTACCGTCGGAAAGCAAATTTGAATGCGACGATCGACAATGCAATAAGAAAGGCTCCTAATACAATGTTCTGACAACAGTCAAAATGTTAAGCGAACGAGATGTCGGAAACTAACCCTGATTTCGGTAGGAACTCTCGCAGGGAAAACACCGTATTCTAAGCATTTTGGCTCGTTCGCCTACCATTGGAACACTGTGCTAAGTAGAGTTCTACAAATGAGTGGTGAGCGTATCACCAAAGTGCAAGAGCGAAACAGCGCGAAAAGAGTTCAGACGAACTAAGAATGCGTTTACCGACGGACCGTGTTCGTCAAAAAAAACTATATATACATATATACATATATATATATATATATATATATATATATATATATATATATATATATATATATATATATATAATAGGTTATATTATTGGTATTTATTTATTTATTTATTTATTGACATGCAGGGGCATGAAACGACAAGTGTGATTATTTGTGAAGTATATTATTATCAATACTATAGTATCGGTATACCTGGATCGGTGACAGGATGAAGAAGGTCAGGTCTCCGAGGCGGTTCGCGTCGTCCGGCCGCTGACGGCGACAGTGCGACTCGAGAGCGGCGAAGATCTGCGAGAATACGACGTTATAGTCGATTAAAAAGATCCCCGTCGGAAAATCATTCCGAATATAAGGCGAGAGAGAGAGTGTGTGTGCAAAAGTACGAGAATTAGACTCATTTTGGAAAGGCTGCGAACTGACGGATCGGTTGATTCCACTATAGAAGGTGATCATCAACGTCTGCACTGCTGTGAACGCTACTACTACGTATCAAAGCGTGCGAGATCCACGGGTGTCTGAATACCTTTCGCCTCGTCGACAGCACGCTCATGACGGTCGATGAGGACAGGCCGCGGGCCACTACAATAATTTATTCATACTCATTTGATCTTTCTTAAGTTGTTTAAAAAATGAGTTTATACCAGGATTGAAGAGTATGCAGGCCTTCATCGCGACGAACTCCGTGTCGTCGATCTTGAGGAAGCGCATGGGCGCCACCAGCTCGTCCAGCACCCGCTCGCAGTCCCGTGCGTAGAAGTCCCTGAACCAGCAGCATACATTTACCATTCTTTGAAGACTTTATCATCCGAAAGCTTTCCCCGAATGACTGCTTGCACTCGCACCGAAAACTAGCGGGGTCTACAATCGGCTACTTCTGGCCGATATGTTTCGCTGTTTTTTGGTGGCCAGGCGCGTCGCGATCGTGAATGATGTGCGAAACATACGCATCAAAAGGAATTTTGATTTTGAGCCTCTACAGAAAACGCTGACGATGAGGAGTCTAGCACGAATAGCACGACGACAACGACAACGACAACACCGACATGTGTTCTCCGTTCATGAGTCTCGGGATGTAGCTGTCGTTGATCAGCTTCAGAGTGTTCGTCGCGTTGATCGACCGATACGCAACGCACAGCACGATGTGCTGCGAGGCGAAATGACGGAGGAGCGCCGTCTGCAAGGCATTCTGTAGTAGAACGATAAATCCCAGGTAAACCTATGCCATAGTATCAGGCTAGATAGTGCAAAGATAGTGCATATCAAAGCCCCACCCCCTCTCCCACCCCCCCCCCCCCCTTGGACGACCCAAATCCACTGATACTTCAGATAAAGGTGTAAAAGTGGAAAAGTGGAAAAGTGGAAAAGTGGAAAAGTGCAAAGGCGCGTGATGTTCAATTAGGTGCACATGAAACACATGAGCAATGCTAAAGCATCTCGGCTACGGCTGGGAATGTGAACTATTCTGGAATACGAACGTTCCTTTTTCTTCTGTAGACGTTTCCGGCCGAGCGGGCGAAAACGGCTACAAAAAGTGAACGTTCACATTCGCTAATTAGTTCGCATTTCCCGCCCTAATTTCGGCTTGCCTGATCTTCAGTGGACAGCGCGGCAAAGGGCGGCAGGGTCTTGGCCCATTCGATGACGAGAAGCAGTTGCGAGTGGATGGAGGTGAAGATGTCGTTGACGGTCGCCGTTCGGCCGCCCTCCGGCGAGGGACGCTGAACATTATTCTTATTATTATTATTATTATTATTATTATTATTATTATTATTATTATACTTATCCATGCTTACTAATTGTAAGCGGAATAAAACCTTACAAATCCAGAAACTAGCCAATTAAATACTCTCAGTTTGGGTCAACTATAAAATCGTGCTTGCACAAAATGAGGTCGTCGCCAAAAAAAAGAGAGAGTGGTCGTCGTCGTCGTACCGGCGTCTCCGGCAGGGTCGAGTATTCGACACTGCCCGTCTGGCGGATGACGGAATCGCGCAGCGACTGGATGGACAGCTCCGAGCGGAGCAGCGAGTCGATGACGGCTGCGAATGTGACTTTTTGAGAATTTGGCTAAGACGACGCAACAAACTATAGTGGATTAAAAGGATCCCCGTCGCAAAATCATTCCGAATGTAAGGCGAGAGAGTGTGCAAAAGCGAGAGAATTAGACGCATTTTGGAACGGAAGAAACTGACGGATCGGTGTATTCCACTATACATACCTCCATCTTCCAAAGAGCGCTACTTTGCCAGAGTATTGAATGCATTTTAGACTACTTTGATCAGTCTTGAACCTTTTTCAGAATGAAGTGAAGCACAAGAAAGAAGCGTATACGTGTATTCGATAAATAAACAAATAAATAAATGAAAAAAATAAATAAATAAATAACAACCCGCACGCACCCTGAGCCGTGTCCCACGTGTCGGCAGTCGTGACTGTACTGCTAGTGGCGGTGCCCTGGGGCGAGCCTCGTTTCGTGCTCCCGGCCCGACTGCAAATCACTTCCTCGTAAACTTCAATTTTACGGTAAATGATACGTATGTCGTTATCATTCCTAACTGCGACTAGACCGTAGGTATTTCGCTTTCTGATCGCTAGATTCTGCAGAAACCATTTATAATTTTTTTTAAAAACCTTATAGTGCATGCCCTGCCGTCCCTCCGCTGTGTCACTTGCGTCATACGCTCATCCACGTGCGAGTGTCTCATCTATCCCCCCCCCTCCCCCTCTCTAGACTGCCGTCCGCCTTTACACTACTAGCCAAGCACCTCACCGGGTTCTCCTCATACCTCATCCGCGAGAGAAACTGACAAGCATGTGTCCCCACCATTTGCGCCCCCCGCTAGTTAACCGATTGGAATGTGCAAAGTCGCTGCAAATCCGCTAGCAATAAGCCAACTTGACCACAAGTAGAGGTAACTTCTGTAATTCTTATCATCAAAAGTGCCAGTGCCCATTACCGAGCGGTTCAATGTCATTACGGGCGGTCAGTTGCGCCCTCTCAATCATTGATGCGGTCTCTTAATCGATGTGATGTTCGGCAGGGGCATAAAAGTGGACGAAATCGGCCGATTCGAGCACGATAAGCGTAGTCACAACTGGCCACCCGCCCGCCTTCCATCTCACGTGGAGTTTCTGCCCGGACAGACCCGCGCTAAGCGAGAGTGCGCTCAGAGAACGCGCAGGCGCCGATAACATTGTGGTCAACAGCGACGAATCACCAATCACACACACACACACACACACACACACACACACACACACACACACACACACACACACTCTTACTAATCGTATCCTGCGAGAGTACACTACATTTTGAAAGAGCGCAGCGGGACTGGCGCGATGCTATACAACACTAGAAAAGATCGCGCGGTGAAATGCACGGTGATGATATCGTTTTGAAAGGTCAGAGGTCTCGAATGAACAGTAACCGACTGGTTCTAGACGGACTAGAAGGTCTCACAACGTGGAAGTAATCAAAAAAATTCATGGATGACCGATTTGCTCATTTCGTATAAATCCAAAAAAAAATACAGCTTACAGATCACTCTCGACCGATTGCCGTCGTTTCGTTGTTTGCGACACCGTTGGAGGAAGCAGACCTGATGAACGGCTAATGAAGGAAGCTATTCTAGGGGCGCACGTTCTTACCCGCCAGCGTTGTGGTCATGGGCGTACGGGCCGCCGGGATCGACTCGGATTCCGCGGGAGAGGCCGCTGAAAGCATCCAATTGTCGCTAACTGCCTGCTTGTTTGCCGACTCGTACAAAACATCAATGACCACAGTCAAGAGGAAGATCTGCACGCTACTCAAGTAAAGGTTGATTAACCGTTGTGCGTCTGGCTTCCGCCCGAGAGGGAGGCCTGCCGTTTGCCGATAATGTCGCGTTCACTCTGCACTGCTGCAAGAAGAAGAAGACGACTGTCAACTGTTAAGCTGTTTGTTGCGCTCTCCTTAGACCTCCTACTTTCTGATTTCTTCATGTTCCTTTCCCGTCTAGTCATCGTGTTTTCCATGTAAAGCGCGGATAAACTATCTATCGATCTATCTGTCTAACTGAACCCGGCACCGTGGTGCATCTTTCCAGCTTGTTATTAGCATGCGTGTGAATAGTCACTACAGTTCCCGTTTTACAAACGTTTAAATATCTGGACTAGCTGTGAATGGGGGGATCCAAAGGAGTAGTTGGGGCTACTCCCTTGGAATCGCTTTTCAGCAAACTTTCTCCCCGCTATTTTGCAAGGAATGAATGATGCGCCTACCGTCCTCCTTCATGCCCGCGTTGACGCAGCGCATGTAGCGGCAGTAGCGGCATACCGCTCGATTCACTGGAAACAGTCATTGATCTGCGAGAATGATGCTTATTGCGATCTCCACGATTCAGCTAGGTACTAGTCACATGAGCGTACATATCTCCCCTATTCTTTGCAGCATTTAATTCCGCCTTGTTGTTCATTTCTCTCCCCCCCCCCCGAGAATGACTCTTCTCTCTGCAAGCGGTGGTGGTGAATCGTCGCAGGTCACTTTATCAACTCCCCCCCCCCCCCACCTCCCCCTGCTCCACTAGACTCTACCTTCTCGTCCTCCCTCTTTCTCCCATCGTCCATCCCAATAACCCCCCTCCATCTTTCCCACACTATCACAGCCCTCTCGTCCTCCTCAGTCAGCGAGATATATAGGAGGGATGTCGCAAAGCAATCAACTTGCTTTACGGCTATTATCTGGGGAACGCGGTAAACAGACTCGGATGCATTCCATGCAAACGATAGCGGCTGTAGGCGACCTTGAAGCGGATCTCATTTCAGCGCTAAATCTCTACACCTTCTCTTTACGATGGTTGACAAGATGTCGGCATTGATAACCTCTGGCCTCTACTTCGGGGTCAAATTTGTAATAGTTAAGACGTAACATGAGCTAAAAGTTGGGTCTAGGGCTGTTTTCCATTCGCATTTCTCCTGCAGCAAAGGGCACCACGCGCCCATCCATACCCTCCTTTTCCCCCTTCTTTTTCTCCGTCAGTTCCCTTATCACTTTGTTATGCCGTACAACGTGTGTGTGTGTGTGTCTGTCTGTCTGTCTGTGCCTAACGACCGTAAAAGAACTGAAGAATAGACTTCTCTCGCGTCTCTGGAAGTCGTCCAAACAACTACTACCATTCTCTTCAGCGCTTCCGAAACAAGGCAATAAACGCGCGCCGTGTTGGGTGATAATGATACGGGAATGCGAAAACAAGTATGCAGAGTAGCGAAGTAAAGTAACACGTGGACAGGAACGCGCCTCGTGACTTATTCTTGGATATGTCAATCCTAGAGCAAAGTAGGAAAAAAAGGGTTCACTGACGCTTGTCGATGTTGCAATTCCCCGTGAAGCGACAGCTGTACTTGTAGCCACGGCGGATCGTACGGCGAAAGAAGCCTGAAGCTTTTTTTCTTCTATATTAAAATTTCATAATTCATGACTTTTTTTTCAAAAAATCATGACTTTTTTTGCTAGACATGCTCACGGAGCGGTGCACTATAACCAGTGAATGACCTAGTGATTGGCATGTCCTTATGTTTAGTTACATAACTGTCACGAGCCATCTCTTGTCACGAACCTTTGCATCCATTACACGTCGTCGCCCCGTAGTGTCGGCCTGTTGCTGCAAAGATTACAGCTATAGTGGATTAAACGGCGATCCGTCAGTTTCCTTCGTTCCAAAATGAGTGTCGAATTCTCTCACGTTTGCATACTCTCGGTGGTGCTCCGTGGGGCACATTTTATGTCCAGGGGCGAAAACGAGCGCATATTTTTTTTTCTCTACGTAGAGCTGCCTTTATACTATTCTCGAATCAATCAACTAGAGCTCGTTATGGTTGGAGCACAGCTCGAAAGACAGCCGACAGGAATACTCTAATGTCCACTGACCGACGTCGCCGCACACGTTGCAGATGAGGTCCTCCTTGGAGGAGGAGGCCCGCTGGCCCCGCAGGCTCTCGTTCAGCTCCAGCGGTGCCATCGGATCCGCGCTGCGCTCGTCCGAATTGTAGTCAGCTGGAAAGCGATTGGCAAATCACAATGTTTCTGACACCGGCGCAAATGCCAAGCGACCGAGATACCGAAAAATACGCCTGATTTCGGACGGAACTCTCGCCGCACGGAAAACACTGGATTCTAAACGTTTTGACTCGATCGCTTGACAGTTCAAACACTGTGAAATAGTATGATTAACGACGAATGGATCACTTCTCTTGATCAGCATGCGGCATGACCTATGATAGTGATACATCCTATCCTATTCTATCCTATCATTATTAGCTCTACTCTAATGCTACACAGGATTATGTTGTAGGAACAGAACTTTTCTGATCGCTCGATCAAACTGTTCGGCGGCGAACTTTGTTTGTAATCCCATCCCTCAATTCGTATCAAGAGCGTAACGGGGTGCGCAGACAATCTTCGCAATCGAAGAACCCGTTTGGAGTGGCTGATAGAGGAGGGTGATCGATCTACTCTCACTACTGCTAAGGGGACGGAAGGAACACGTGGTACGGGGGTGATAGGAAGGAATGACAGGATAGTAGGGGAAGTGGGGGGGGAGGGGTGGGGGGAGGAACGACGGGAGGAGTATAGTGGAGTGAACGAAGGGGAAGGAGTATTTAGGAGATGGAGGGAAGGCAAAGGGAGAATTGACGCTGACAACACTACTTAGGCTGCGAACATTACGGTGATAGCGATTAGGAAATGGGCTGAGAATTCATGTTTTGACCATTTCGGAAAAGAACTCTGCAGAGTTCATACGTGGGCAGGGTCTGCCGGTAACTTACTGTAGTGGTCCTCCCATACATAGATATCGCACAATTTTGGTTAAGATTTCATTTTGCAGTGAGATAACCAATACATGAAAAAAATTTGCAGTAAGTCACCCAACCACGGTACCTGCAACCGTGCCCACCTATGGCAGAGTTGAATTGCGAAGTGTGTAAAAGGCGAAACTGCAAAAAAATGCCATGCTCAGATAAGGACGAAAGAGTGCGTATTTATGAGATCAAGCAGAACCGCAGTTTATGAGGCGTAGTAACCGCGAAATCGGCGCTCGGCGTAGATAAGAAATGCAGCGAGAACGGCAGATTTGAATTTCAAAGGACGGTGAAGATAGGACGCGGGCCGGTCTCTGATTGGTGTTGCGGAGGAGACGCCACAGGGGACGGTTGGAGATACGGATCAATCCGCCTCCCATAATAGCCTATGCTGATGCCCTTCCCTTCCCATTCCTAATCCTTCATTAGTGGTGTGCGGCACACACCGATCTACCGTATTAGTAAATGTCGGAGTGATTTTTCGCTCGCTTTCCAAAGGTTTTGCGTTGCCGGCAGAGCACCCTGTGAACACCTTACGCACCAATCCATACGGTTTCCCGAATAATGAATAATAAGCTGAACCAAGCTTCGTTTGACTACCGGGTCTACAGATTGCAATTTTATCTTGTAATAATTGTAATTGTAGATTGTAGATTGTAATTTTACAGATTGCAAAGATTGTCAGGAGCCCTTCAGTGATCGGTACTAATCCGACTACGGCAATCAGGTATAGCATTGGCAAAACGTACACGTTTCGAGGGCATCGTCAAGATCCTCCCTTTTCAGCATAATCTCCTGTGGGCGATGATGATGCCCAATCTTTAAACAATTTTGAAAGTGACATATAAACCGATTCGAACCTAAAGGAACCGTCCCACGAAAAAAAATCGCTATTGAGTTTTGCTTTGGAAGCATCGTAATGTGGCCTAGACAATAAGATGAACAAAAATGCCGATTTGAAACTGTTATATAGGCCTCACTACGTCGGCGCTACCCCGGATGAGAACCCCCAGATGAGAACGGGACACATGAGAACTTTATTTGCCCCATATGAGAACGCGCCAAATGAGAACTACCCGAATGAGAACTGGCCACATGAGAACGAGCCATATGAGAACCGGACGGATGAGAACCGTACATATTTGCATTAGACATGCCTCTTCCTCTTCTTGGAATTGGAAGGTTCTCATCCGTCCGGTTCTCATATGGCTCGTTCTCATGTGGCAAGTTCTCATTCGGGTAGTTCTCATTTGGCGCGTTCTCGTATGGGGCAAAAAAGGTTCTCATGTGGCCAGTTCTCATCTGGGGGGTCTCATCCGGGGTAGTGCCACTACGTCCATCTGAATGCGCGAGATACGGTGTATTTCGTGGGGTAGGTTGTAGCAGATCGTCTATCTAAATAACCCCTGGCAATGGCTTTTCGGTCTCGCTCAGAATGGAGCAGGAAGGGAAGAGCGAGGGGAGGGGGCAAACGAGTGTAGATGAGAGCAGCGGAAATCGGGCGGTGCCACTGGCTATACTTCTGGGAGAGGAGTGCTTTGACTACAAACTACTCTAAACTACTACTACAAATTTACGTGTTTTTGCTTGGTTAAACTACAAACTACCCCAAACTACGACAAATTTACCGTATCTCGCTCACTCAGATGGACGTACTAGAGAACCACTTCGAACCGGGATGTTTGCTCATATCGTTATCTAGCCCATTTTACAATGTTTCCAATGAACAACTCAATAACGATGCTTTTTCGTGGGACAATTCCTTTAACAGAAAACACGGCGCAGCATGTTACAAGAAACGTTATGAACATTCATACGATAGTGGCATAAAGAGAGCACAGACAAGGTAGGAATGAGGCTTACGGACGGAACGCTTTCGCCAACAATAATACGATCGATTTCGCATCGAGCGAATCGCAGACAAAAGGCGGCTGCTGTCAAATACGCGTAAACAACGAGTCGGTACTACGGTTCTCTCTCTGACGCCTTTTCTCGGTTATGATTCACGCTTCCGTAAATACCGAAACATACCCACAGAGCCCGAAAAGTGAAGCACAACTGGGAAAAGGCGTCAAAACGTGAACTCTAGTGGGCACTGGACAGCGCGTCAGTCTAATGAAAGCGATAGAGAAGAGATGGAATAACGTGACGGAGCAAGATTGACTGTATAAGGAAGGGGGGTGAGAGAGTGGCTATCGATAGAAAGAATGCGATCACCGAGAGAGCGGAGAAGAATGAAGAGAGTCAGATACGGAGAGAAGGTAAATGTATTCGATAGCCGTACGCTAGTAGGGAAAGGGCGGATGAGAGATATAGTAGATTAAAAAGATCCGTCTAGGGAGGGCAGCGACTTTGACGAAATTCATTATTTCGGGATTAGAGTTGTTTCAGATAACAGGTATGCTTACCCCATTTGCAAAAAGTTACATAAAAGCCAAAAATAATGTAAAACTATGGCGCAATATAGCTAAAACAAATTCGGAATGCGGGGTCATAGCGTAAAAGAGGTCGGACGCTGGGTCAGATAGATGAATCAGTTTAATGCAAGTCAGAAACTCAAACTGTCGCCAAGATTTCCGCTTGTCAACTGCTTTTTCACTGTCATATTGAAGCAATACGCCTTTCTAAGAGCGAAACTGCTCAAATAAACCTCATAAAACACGCAACCAAAGGTTTTCAAGTTTGGGGCTCGGAATACGCCGTCTCGCAAGACCAAACCGTTGTGTGAAGCAAGTAGAATACGTTGACAGTCATGTCTTACACAATGCGTAGCAAATATAGGCTTTTTGCGTAAGAAAAACGATCAGAATAGTGGAAAAACAAACACGCAATTTGGAAATGGCGGAAAACAGATGACAAGAGATGGTATCTGCGCTAAGCTTAGAAGTGTTCAGAAGTAGTTACGTTGCAAAAGTAATGCATAAATATCATAGAAATCAAGGCATAACGCGAAGTTCGGGACGCGAATCTGATCGTTTCTCCCGAAAATTTGACGAAAGTTCTTACAGTACACCTCGTTTCCAGGGAGGTCAAATAGAAAACTTGATTTTCTCAGAGGTTTGCGGATGGATAACTTTTTTTGGAACGCGATGAGAGAGTGAGGTTTAGGCTTATCGTGAAGAGGACGCTTACATTTCTATCATATCAAATTGCCATATCACCCAAATTCACCCTTTTCGAGAAATCCTCGTATGACTGAAATTCCCTTTATAAAACGGCGATTTCTGATAATTAATTTCTCGTTTTGGAACAACTTTTGTATACTATATCTTAGCATTTCAGGTGCATTGTCATGAGATCTATCGAATGATACTAGTTAGACATCACCAATTTGGATTTTGTATACACCACATTTATAAAGCCATCGCTCTCTTCAAATTCCGCGTATATTCATATTCTATCATTATCAACGTCTTTCCTGCTTCCTTATTAATGAATACTAGTCCAATGATCAAACATTAGCGTTGCATTGCGCCAGAATCTTTTTTTTTATATGAAGGTCACTCTTTACGTAAGGGATTACGGTAGTTGATCACAGTCTGTTTTACGCGCGGAACAAAATATTCAGAGCACTGCCCTCCCTAGAGAGAATTAGACGCATTTTGGAACGAAGGTAACTGACACGGATCGGTTTATTCCCCTATACAACCATGCAGATCTAGAGATGGGCTAGAGAGCGAGCGTCGCCGCAGTAGTCTCTTCCTTCTCAACCCCTTTCCCTTTACCTCCCCCTCTACCTCTTTCCCTCT
This sequence comes from Micoletzkya japonica, assembly GCA_900490955.1. Taxonomy (NCBI): domain Eukaryota; kingdom Metazoa; phylum Nematoda; class Chromadorea; order Rhabditida; family Diplogasteridae; genus Micoletzkya; species Micoletzkya japonica. The sequence continues at coordinate 96,304 of LS844000.1, forward strand.
CCCTCGGCCCAACCTTCTCTGGCCTTCATCTCTTGCTGATTGCGAGAAAGAGATCGCTATCGCGCAGATACGGAGTCGACTCGTACGGCCAACTGCCATATTTTACGTTAGAAAGGCAAAGATCCGGCATTGAATATTGACAAACAATATATAAAGTTGTAAATTTTCGTCTAAGAATTGCCCAGTTCCCGTCACGGTTCGACATGTACAGAGACGCGGAAATAATAGATAAGGCAGGAGAGGGAGGGATGAGAGACGCGCGGTCTGAATAATAACATTCTCTCCAGAATCTTATCATCTAACCGTGTGCACTCTTTCGACAACACCACGCCAGATAACAGCGCGTATACGATACGCGTATGTCAACCGCACTGCATTAATCAACATGGTTGTGCGCACTAGCTGCTGAGAACTTCAGTGGATTTTGCAAAGCGACAAAAGCACATC
>LS844000.1:105202-118157 GCA_900490955.1 Micoletzkya japonica
ATCCCCTTTTCCTAGCTCTACTTCAAGATCTTTCGCTTACGTCTGATGAATTCGGGAAATCGCAAGTTCATCAAATCAGTCAGTTCAGCAACACGTCATCCACTTATATTTTGATATGCTAGCCTTACTTCAATGCACCATTTAGGCCACAGTCCGGCTCTAATCAAAAGAAATAAAATAAGCGGCATAAAATTAAATTCTAATCAACAACGATAAACTCACGTCTCCTCGGTCATCCATCACGTTGCTGACTGGGGTCTTGGCTCACGGCGTGCATCAGGCCAGGGAGCATGAACTGAAAAGGATAAATGTAGTGGGTGTAATGTACGGACGGATAAGCTAAAGAACATTAAAACCGGTTGCAATACCGATTAGCCTATGCTCTAGGCTGGAAACTAAACCACGAAATTTTAGTTGTACGATATAGAGCATTCATTCATTCTCTCTGTCTCCGTCGCGAGTGGTCGGCTCTCTCAGTCGTCTCTCAAGCAAGAGCCCCCCCCGCATGTTCAATCACGGACAAAAGAATTGATCCTTCTCCGTAACGAATTGGCGCTCGGGAGAAGTATGCGCCAAACGAGTATCAAGAGGACCACTCAAGATCTCTCGGCACCTCGGACTGAGTGAGTTGTTTTGAAGAAGATTCGAAGTCTCCGACCTCTCCCATCTATATCAAGCAACCCCTCCTTTGGAACCCCAACCAATGTTAGTCCTGATAAAGGTGATAAACCAGAAACCAGAAAACCAGATATAGAGCAAATCCGGTTTCTGCAAGGAGACAAGACTTACAGCAAGTGTCAATTATGCAAACCATTCCCCTCATAGCGACACGTCAGGAAATCGATTGGTGGCGCGCTTCTGGATGTGATGTAAAGCAGATCGATGATCTCCCTACGAAAGGAGGCCTCGCTGAACTCCTAGAAAAGAGGATTTCACGGGACTCCATTGATGGGCGGTGATCCACTGGTCGATCTCGTCCTGCAAAACAAATTATTCATATCCCTCAGGTTTTCACTTCCAACACTTCCATGTATGGGCACCGGCCCGACTGTCGGGTGGCAGGCCCGTATATTTTCCGAATTTTCCCTTGGTAGGTTGGATACCTTGAGCTTTTGACAATGACAGGCTCTAGTACTCGTAATATGGTCAGGAAGTTTGCACACATATGAGCAGTTCCCAAGTAGGCAACGGTGAGAAGGAGCAACTTACCAACAACCGCCCGATCCGCCACTTGACAACCATCACCACATCATGCAAGGCAATACTGGGATCAGATAAGCCCGAGGCACAAGGAAGCTTGTGACCGGGATACAGACAGGAGGAGATCAAACGACAAGAAGCTAAAAGACTAGGGGGAAGGAGAAGGAGTAGAATCTGGAGTTAGGGACCAGTGATGAGATATGGAAAACCCCTGCCTTTACAATTCTGATTCTAACTGAGAAAACCGCATCCAAAAATATCTACTTTCGAATTAGTTATGATTTTCTAATCGCGGCCGTTTTCGCCTACAGCACCAAACGGCTCCACTTTGACGCAGCGCCCTGCAACAGAGAGAGCGAATATCCAAATTCTGAAAACGCAGTTTTGTAGCCCATGTTTGAAAGTACTTAAAAACTTGTTTTGGTTAAATTCGGTGACTATGAAATTTCTACCGCCATGGAGCTTCGAATTCACTCGATTCTCTCGCGGATCGTGTCATATGTGTTACTTTTCACATAGCGAAAGCACTTTTCAATCATGGTTTAGTTGTAAACCAAGGTTAAAAATGGTAGACATGCTCGGAGAAGAGCACTTTGCTCTTGTATTTCACCAAACATGAACACTCTTCATGAGAACTACAAAATGGCCACACGTACCTTTGAGCTACTGTAGGATTTGGCACGACGACGAGACGCGGGCTTTTCAGGCGGTGAGACCTCGGGTGGCTTTCCCTGAAGCAATACCACCATGAAATTATCTCACCCCCCCCCCTCCCCCCTAAACATACATGGGCACGAACCCGACGGTCGGGTGGTAGGCCCCTAATTTTGTCAAAACGATAACTTGGTACGCCCCACGTCGTGCAAAAACCCTGATCGGTAGGCTGGCTAGGGCGTAAATCCATGCTTTGGTAGGCCCCAGTCGAAAAAAAAATTGCCGATAGCACTGCCCAGGTATGCCCCTAAATACTCAGCAACAATTGAAGTAATAAGCAATTAATGCGCTCTGCATGTACGAAATCTTACATGATATTACCTTGAAAACGGCCTAGCCAAGGCAGCTTTTGCCATCATAACGATAGGCATCATACCGGATCGTCCCAGCCGACGATAAGGCGCCACTCCGTGCTCGTACTGCACCCCTTCACCTTCCGCAGACGGCCAACCGTCACGATCAGGAGACCCTGCCAGAATATTCGTTCTCGTCATATATTCGACCGTTCTAAATATAGATTATCTACACACACAAAAAATACATTAGATGGGCATTCAGTACCCCACATAGGGCCAAATACTCACAAGTACGATATTCTTCTTTGTAGGATTGAGTTTCTGGCTTAATGTGATGCCTACCAAGTTAAGTATCTGACCAAAAGAGGAGCCTACCACCCGACGCACACAACCATACCGGCGTGATCGGAGTAAGTCGGACATAGGAAGTGCCTCGGAACGTAGGAACAGGAGCATAGTCACTCGGAGGAGGGCTGGCTGCAAGCGAATTGACTAGATGAAGGAAGCATGGTTGAGATTCAGCCTAGTTAGACCATACATGGGCAGCCTTCCCCGCAATATTTTGAGAAACGGGCCTACCAGTGTACGAAATCAAGCCTACCAATTGAAATTTTGTAGGAAATACAGGCCTACCAAAGTAAAATTCCAAAGAAATATGGGCCTACCACCCATACTTCCGGTCCATGCCCACGTATGAGTTAGACAGTTCTTTTGACGTATGTGTCACGAGTGTCACGATACGTGGTCAGCTTTACCGTCAATTATTTTGAACCATTATAGAGCCTACCAGTGAATAAGTTGAGGTTTTGGTTACCCTACCGATAAGGCATCTATTATAATAAGGCGCCTACCAAGTTAAATGGAGTGAAAAGCGATAATAAAATTCTACCAAATTATAATGAAATTTCGTATTTTACCTTTAGAAATAATAAGAAACATAAAAATAATTTCAAAAATTCCAAGTATGAAATTTATTTATTTTTCGTTCCGCGGGTCGGGCGTTCACTGTACTGATTCCGTGTTTGGCTGGGCCCCTGTCTGCTAAACACAGTAGCGTCGTCGTTGGGTGAAATTTCAAAAAAAATCATTTCTCGAATACTATTAATATTTATCGATTCTTCCTTTCGTTTTTATACCACTTTCGACAAGATCTTTCACATAAGCTTCACCTGAAAATCACTTCCGTGTCCCTTTAAGTTTCTGACAAAGCGAGGGGCCGGCGCCACCCGACCGTCGGGTCCGTGCCCATGTATTATTGAAGGAACACGAACGTTGGAGTGAAACTCTCTTGGCAAAATGCCAGCCTAGGCTAAAGCCCGGCTCCGGCTGAAGCTTTACGGTGGTTAGCGGAAAAGAAATGTGCAGCTCTCTCAACGTTCATGTTCCTTCGACAATATGCACGCGTCTCGTCACCAAAAGCAAAACAGAGTTGGCCAAAACAACTTGCCGGACACTATGTAGTGTTGGCAAACCCGATAACGAGAACCTCGGTCAGGAATGATCCCCCTCCCATTCCTCTCCCGAGAAAAAAGTTTCGTAGGTAATGAGGTAAAGTGCAACGATATTCTCGGGTCTCTCATTCTCCACCCGAGGTTCTCGCTCAGAACGAGATTCATTCCTAGTGGTTCTCCTGTTGAAGTGCGGCTTAATGCAATTATTGCTAGAAAAGACAAGAGAGTGATGATGGAAAAATGGACAGATCGACTGATACGAGGTAAGAATGAGATAGCGAGGTTCTCGCAATGAGCGAGAATACCGGGTCTGGTATTTGAATGCAGTGAAGGTCAACGATATTCTCGTTTCTTTCCTTCTCGTTCAGTATTGCGGAAAATACCCGAGGAATCGTTATCGGGTTTGCCAACACTACCGGACACTACGGTCGAGGAAAATGTTCCCCGAGTTATCTCGTTCCTATTTCTGACAAGAGAGGAAAGCGATATGAGGAGAATTCACGGAGGAAGCAGGAATGAGATAATGACGGAAGTTGTTCGTCAATATAGTGGAGAAAACCGTCCGTCCGTTACTTTGATTCCAAAATGAGTCGAATTCTCTCACTTTTGCACACTCTTTCGCCTGACATTCGGAATGATTTACTTACATATTATTGGAGGAAACGGAACGTTGAAAAGCCTTTGCAGCGCGCTCCGCTAAATACAGTGAATCTCTCTTGGCAAAATGCCAGCTCAGGATAAGATCCGGCTTCGGCTGAAGTATTACGGTGCTTAGCGGGATGCGCTGCAAAGACTTCTCAACGCTCATTTTCCTCCAATAATATATTTTTATTCTTGGAGGAAAGAAGGTATATTATGTATACCTGCGTCAGGTCCGGCCCACGTATGCACACCTTCCTGGTCTACGATGCTCAGGAACAGCCTTCCACTTCGATCCGATGCCTGGAATATACAATTAAATGCTTTCTAGCCCCCTTAATATCGTCGCTCTATACATCCCCCTCATACTCGAGATGGTCCATATGAATGCTTACCAAAAGAGTCGAAGACACAGCCTTTATTTTGTAGACGAAAAGCGTAGAAAGTTTTCCAGAAATTAGCTATACCAAAATCAGGGGAAATTCGTGAAAAGCGCAAAGGCCCACTGTAATCGACATAAGAGCAGGGTCGAAGTTGTGGAGGCGAAGAAGGAAGGGCTTCGAAGCAGTGGGTTGCGCACACGCGTACAAAGAAACAACCGGTTGCGTGATCTAGAAAAGCGTAACTATCCGCAAAGATCAGCCGAACACCTTCAGCGAAATAAACATTGATACTCGCGCGCAGATAAATAGTGGCATGACTGCGCTGCTCCAAGGATAGCTTAACATGAGACGGTAGTGTAAATAAAAGTAAGCGTGACGGCACGACGTTTTACCAGTTTTTCCGAAATTGCGAATGTCTCTGCGTCTCTCCAATGTAAATACGTGCTCTCTCCCCTCTGCTCTTTTAATTTACATAATTTCTTAATTTAACTTGCATATTCTACGCAGCATAACGTTGTGTGACGTAGGCAGGAGTATGGAACTTTGTGAGAGAAATGACGAAAACGGAAAGTCTAACCTTGAGCATTCGCAGCATCTTCTCTGCCGGAGCTCGCACGTACGATTGCAACCTACATCTAACTGTGGGACAGAACTTCCCTTTAGAGAGCTGATACCGTAGTCAGATTTTGGCTTAAAAATCCATTCTCAATACGCGTCACGTACGCGTCGCGGTTAGCCACTAGCTGTGCATTTTAAATGTTTTGTGCGCGTTGATTTAAACGGTCGTGGCTCGAGCGGCGTCCAGTAGCTTCTCGTCGGCTTTCGAGTACCCAACCGTCTTCACCTCAGACTCGTCCATCTTGCGCAGAGAGCAGCTAAAAGAAGACCAAACAAAAAATTGAACGGGAAACGTAAAAAAGCGTGTAGGACCGGGAATTCCCGGGAAAACACATGAACTTAGCGGTCCATAGTGGACCATGGACAGTTCTAATGAAACTTTAAAAACAATCGTAATTTAAAGGGCCCCTCCAGGCAATATATACCATATGCGTTTTTTGACATCATTGGAGAGCTCTCAAGGTCCTGATTTTCATACTCTCTCCTTTTTAGTTGAAACTTCGCCGTTGCTGAGAAAATGCTGTGCAAAGAGTTCTCTCGCTGTCTTCGTCTCTTCATTCCTCTCTTGTCTCTCACAACCAATCAACCGCATGTTAATTCTCTTGAAATGAATGAGATGGTTGGAGGGACACTTTAACACCTTCAACATAAAAAATGAGAAGTAATTAGTAAGTAAACAGAAAAGCATGGAAAAGTCAATATTTTATTATACCGTATCCTAAAATTTCGTACTACAGTAGATCAGCAATTAATTTAAATTTACGAAAATACTTATTTTTTTCGTTTTAGTCTTTCGGATAATGTATGAGAAATTTTGATTTTCGTATTACTCTTTTCTCCGAAATGCTTACGCTTTTCTAGTTATTAGCCTAATGCATACTATTCGTTCTCTGCCAGCAAACGCTCCTCTGTCCTCATTCACCGTCCCGTTCTTGTCGTGGGCGGTTCGTCCTCCTGTCCACTCTCCCCGAAATGGCTGCCTATTCACTTAGACGCAGGCCCGCTATGCTGCAGTCTGATGTAAGATGGGTTACAGTAGACAGTATCTTGGTTGGAAAAGTTCCCGTCTGTAAACATCATTCCTGTGTGGTCTGCACTCTCTTCAAGCTGCTTCGGTTTCTGAAATAGGAAAGGGACGAAACACTTTACTCAACCATGCTATGCATCATGAGGAGACTAAGAGGTTGATGTCACACAACTCGAAACCAGAAATGTTCAGTAAACGGGGGAATGCAATATCTACCGTAACCCTCCTTCCTCTCAGGAGCTCTCCTTCGACATTCCCCTACCCGCCAATACTTTATTCGGTGTGGAGATCAACGACCAGTTCATCATCTACTGTATCAGGAAGGAATCACCCGCTTTGAAGAAGCTACAAGTCAGATTTATAAAAAAAATTTCTTCTTTTCTTGATTACAGATTCTTCTTCCATCTGAATTTTGAACGAATAATCGCAAAAAATACAAAGCCAGATAAAGTGATTGGCAATGTCATAGAATGAGAATGCCGTGCCAATATGAATGAATGGCAATGACAAATGAATGACAATTGACGATGACAAAGTTAGATCGGAGACCGGGTCGTACGCGTCAACGGCCTTCCGGTCAATACTCAGGCAGATTTCGAAGCTGAAACAGGCCGAGCCGGCACGACGATAACGTTAGTTTGTCACTAGAAGGTATTGATGAAAAAAAAGTTCCGCCAGTAAACTCATTCCAACTTTGTCTGCACTCTCTTCATTCCGCTCGGCTCTTCATGGCGTTGGAAGTAGAAATGAGATAACTGATGGAACAATTTCATCGACCATACACTGAGAGACGGTTTCGTAACCTTTCCAGAATAATTCTAAACCTGACGATACTATTCACTCTTGAACCTTTTACGAAATGCATTAGAAATGAAATGCAAAAGTTCCGTCGGTAAACTCATTCCTACTTTGTCTACACTCTCTTCATACCGCTTCTTTCTCTGGTCGGAAGTAGGAATGAGACGACGGACGGAATGTTTTCCTCAACCAATAGGTTCGGCATAGTTCCGAAGGAAAGGTTGCGAATACTTCTCTCATTGTCAGTGCAAGCCCAAGTGTAGTAACGAATGTCATAATTCGATAAAATATTTGACGCGACAGTGGTCAATCACGTATACATAGATGTAGATGCCGGCCAATCTTGCACCTGGTACATTTATCAGAGACGTATATTGTGGATTAAAAAGGTCCGTCGGAAAATCATTCCGAATATCAGGCGAGAGAGTGAGAGAAATAGACTCATTTTGGAACGGTAGAAACGGACGGAGCGGTTTATTCCACTATAATATCCTAGCTTTCACGAAACTATCTTTGTGCCATTTCAGTATCCAGATCAAGCGGACCCCGCAGTCGTCCGAGTTCCGCCTACGGGCGATTATTCCACCGGAAAGGGAGAAGAATATTCTGGTCAGGAAGGATGGCTTCTCCTACCAGGTACACAAAATGAGGGTTTGAAAACCTAAAAAAATAGGGAAAAAAGAAATTAGGGTTTGAAAGCCAAACCATTTTATCGCATTATCTGACTGAGAGATGTAGCAGAAAAGAATGAAGAGAGTCAGACGAGAAAGTCTACGCAAATTGCGCTTGGTTTTGAACCCCTTGCGGAAATGGATCAGTGAGCAAAACGTATACGAAAACTTGATCAAAAAAAGAAAAGAGCGAGAAAGAGAGACGGAGGGCGTGCACAATATATTCGTTTGCGCACTCTAAATCAGTCGCTGCATGCTTTTTTCTTGCCTATATCAGAGCAAGATAAAAAATCCAGGTTTTTTTGCGTATATTGTGACTGAGCTCTCAAGCACACTGAGCGAAAATTCCCTAGCGTACGGCACCACCGTGAAATTACCCTAACGGGCTAGGGTAAATACCATTCCCCAGTAGGGGTGAGTGCCAGAAATGCTCACATCTCAGCCCATTGTCAGTATGCATGTCTGCGAGAAATGTGAGTGCGTAGATATTAGGTAAGTGAATTCCTTGCAGATTTTCAAGATCAACTTTGTCAAAACGAACAGCTCTTCCATGTTCGGTCTCTCGCTCAAGGACGTCATGAACCGAGTGATCGTAGCGAAGATCCTGGCCTATAGTGCCTGTTACAAACGTCTATCGGTGAGCAGATGGTTGATCTTTGATCTTTTCTGTCAGTGAGCATATTATTGGAGGACAACGAACGTTGAGAGAGCTGCACAGTTCTTTCCGCTAACCACCGTAAAACTTCAGCTGGAGCCGGCTTTTAGCCTAAGCTGGCATTTTGCCAAGAGAGTTTCACTGTATTTAGCGGAGTGCGCTGCAAAGATTTCTCAACGTTGCTTTTCCTCCAATAATAACTTGCGAAATAATTCTATCGGTAAACTCGTTCCTGCTTGGTATAGTGGATGAAAAAGATCCGTCGGAAAATCATTGCTCAACTAACTTAAAAACTAACTCTGTGTGATGTTGGTTAGTCTGTGTAAGTTGGCGAAAATTTATTAGTAAAAGTCCCACTGGGGCGTACGGGCGAACCCGGGACTCGTCTGGGTCGAGTAAGGTCTTGGAAGATGCGCAATTAATTGAAGTATAAGTTGTTAAAAATGGAAAACAACGAATAACCCCGGAAATGTACGAATTTTCCCGCGGGAACGCAAAATTTCTCGGATTTTGCCAAATTCCATTTACAACGGCACTCGCCGCACCGAGGCCCCTGGCGTTCGCGTATTTTGCACTATTTTCATGACGTTGTTGTGTTCAGTAGATGCGCCTCGTCGAGAGCTTTCGAAAAAAACTCGCAAAAGCGACCGAGTTCTGCCTCGGACAAATCTTTTTTAATTTTCACTTCTTTCTGTCGTCTTACTTTTTGTCGGAGGCCTCCTATTTTTGTTTCGCTTAGTTTTGCTTGCTTTTCGGTGCTTTTCGACTAATTCCGAGTCCCTGAATTCAAAAATCATGGTAGATCAGCGGTGCTACGAGTCTCCGCCAATATCGCTGGTTCCCGCAACGCTCAGTCGTCGTGTGCCGGCATCAAGTCGATTTTCGGTACGGTGGTTCCCATGGCGGCTACCGTAGTCTGGATGATTATTTTAAATTTTATTTTATGCTTCATAGTTATTTTTATATTATTTTCACTATTATTTTAGCTTTTGTTAAGTAGTTTAACGTAGTTTTCGGGGAATTCGAACTGGCTTTGCAGCTAATGCTGCTTAATTGCTCGAGTTTAGTTCTAAAATATCGCCAAGTCAACTAAATTCAAGTAGCACCGTTCGGATGTTGAATTTCGATGGGATTCAGATGTCGACGAATCCAATTTGTTCTGGAATCTCCTAAATTCGACCAGATTCGAGTAAAGTCGTGCAAGTGATGGTGGATTTCGAAGAGATTTAGTTGCAGATTAAGCCAATTAGTTGTGTATTGTTCTAATTTCAACTAAATTCAAGTAGCGTCGTAGATTTGATGAACTTCGACGGAATTCAGATGCCGACGAAGCCAATTAGTTCTGGAATGCCCTAAAATCAACTAACTTCAAGTAACGTCGTACAGTTGATGAATTTCGACGGGATTCAGATGCCGACGAAGCCAATTAGTTCTGGAACGTCCTAAACTCAACTAAATTCAAGTAACGTCGTACAGTTGACGAATTTCGACGATCTTGAAGTGTCAACTGAGTTAACTGACTTCGAGTGTGTTTGTATGGCTTCACTTGACCTCTATGATTCTTCTGGAGGACTCTGAATGGTCAGCTGATATTTATCTGATTTCTTACGGATTCTGAGAGTTCCACGAGGTTTTACGGACCTCCCGAGGTGTCTACAGATTCCCCCGAGTTTCTACTATATTTTCTGATTTTTGCCGAGCTTCAGGGGGTTTCAACCGAGTTCAACTTAGTTCCGCTAGTTCCGAATATAAGGCGAGAGAGTGTGCAAAAGCGAGAGAATGATTTTGAGAAAGACTCATTTTGGAACGGAAGAAACTGACGATCGGTTTACTCCACTATATGTAAGCAAAGTCGTGTTCCGTCATTTACTATTTATTGTCGGTCCTCGTATTCAAATTTTCGTTCCGCGCATTCTTGATTGGACTTGCGTTATTTAGCAGAAGTAACAACAGCCAAAAGTGCACATCCAACGGAAGACGGAATCATTACCGTCGGAAAGCAAATTTTAATGCGAGGATCGGCAATCACAGTGTTCTGAAAACAGTCAAAATGTTAAGCGAACGAGATGCCGAAAAATAATCCTGATTTCGGTAGGAACTCTCGCACGGAAAACACCGTATCCTAAGCATTTTGACTCGTTCGCTTAACATTTAGAACACTGTGCAATATTCCGATATGAAGGCAATACAGACGAATCAGCAATGAGATTACTGACGGAACATATTTATTTTTTCTTGGATGATGCATAAGTAGGAATGAGGGCACCGATTAGCTAACGGAACAGTTTCTTTGTCTGCGGGAAACGGAAAGTTAAGATTGGTGATCACGTAATCGACATTAACGGAGTGCCGGTCTCGGACAAGAGGGTCGCCCAGTCTTTAATACTCAACTCCCTCAGGGTATGGTTCATTAAACTCATTCCGATCTGCACGAGGTAGAGTTTACCGACGGAACTTTTCCATCTCAATACAATGTGGTGCCGTTAGCTTTCCGAAATGAATTTCACTAATTCGTTGCAAAATTTCAAATCTTCTGTCCGTTTTTTTTTCTTCTTTCAACTTCTGGCTTTCATTGTCGCGATTCCGTTGAGGAAAAAAAAGCATGCGGAAGCTTTTTTTCTAGAAGGCAAATGAAGAAGACACGATTTCAGCAGTACTGCGAAGTGGATATTCTCATTGAGCACCCTGAGACCAAGGAGGCGAAGCTCTGGGCACTGGGTCAGCTTTCCGTGGTAAGCAGAAGTCGATTTTATCATTTTTATTTTACCTTTATTATTATTTTAGCTTTTATTAGAGCTTTTGTACATGTTTTGAGGAATGAGTGATGACTTTGCTGGCGATTGTTGGGTATTTGCGGGGTATTTTGAATGCGGCGATTTCGCGGGTTCCCATCACGAAAGTACCTGAATTTGACTTGATCGTTTAAAAGTTGGCTTGGCTGGTATTACCGTAATCCGGTGTATTATTTTAAACGTTATTTTTTGCATTAATTTATTTTATTTTGTTTTTAGTGTTTTTGTTTTATTATTTTCTTACTTTTTTTCTTATTTTCGACGTCGGTTTCCAACTTTGTCGGTATTGCTGCTTAGCTGTCCGAGGTTTTCGATAGTCTGTTTTCGCAGGTTCCCACCACGAAAACACCTGAATTTCATATTATTGCCTGAGTTTTGTTTTGATCGGTATTACCGTAGTCTAATTTATTATTTCGAATTTTTTTATTTTGTACTTTTACTTTTATTTTTAGCGATTATGTTGGAGTGTTTTTCTTTTTTATCGTTTTCACCAACTCAGCTCGTGATTTCCCCGATCACAGTGTAACCCCAAATGGCTCTATTTAGTTCGTGATTTCTCCGGTGACTTAGTGGATCCGCAGTTAGCTCTACTTATTCCGTGATTTCCTCGATGACTTAGTGGAACCCCAGTTAGCTCTACTTACCGTTAAGCTAGTAAATTGTGGGCCGTGTTTGAAACACTTGAAACAAGGCCATATCTCGGCTGGGGAAGGTCGTACAGAGTTCTGGTTGAAATTTTTGGAATCCTCAGGAAGAGATCTATTTGTGTATCAAGTTTGGTAACGATTCCTCAAGTTTAAAGACCTTTAAAACGTAAAAATGTGGCATTGGAGAGGTTCGAACTGGGATAGCGAGAATTTATCGGGATTTCTAAGATAAAAGCCGGTTTAAAGTTGTCTAATCATCACCAAACTTGATACACAAGTAGATCTCGTCCTGAGAATTCCAAAAATTCCAACCAGAACTCTGTACGACCTTTCCTAGCCGAGATATGGCCTTGTTTCAAGTGTTTCAAACACGGCCCACAATTTACTAGCTTGACGGTAGTTCGTGATTTCCCCGATGACTTATTGGAACCCCCGATAGCTCTACTTAGTTCGTGATTTCCCCGATGACTTAGTGGAACCCCCGATAGCTCTACTTAGTTCGTGATTTCCCCGATGACTTATTGGAACCCCAGATAGCTCTACTTAGTTCGTGATTTCCCCGATGACTTATTGGAACCCCAGATAGCTCTACTTAGTTCGTGATTTCCCCGATGACTTATTGGAACCCCAGATAGCTCTACTTATTCCGTGATTTCCTCGATGACTTAGTGGAACCCCAGATAGCTCTACTTATTCCGTGATTTCCCCGATGACTTAGTGGAACCCCCGATAGCTCTACTTAGTTCGTGATTTCCCCGATGACTTATTGGAACCCCAGATAGCTCTACTTAGTTCGTGATTTCCCCGATGACTTATTGGAACCCCAGATAGCTCTACTTAGTTCGTGATTTCCCCGATGACTTAGTGGAACCCCCGATAGCTCTACTTAGTTCGTGATTTCCCCGATGACTTATTGGAACCCCAGATAGCTCTACTTAGTTCGTGATTTCCCCGATGACTTAGTGGAACCCCAGATAGCTCTACTTAGTTCGTGATTTCCACGATGACTTAATGGGTTTCGGGGTTCCATTTTCTCCATTTATATTTATTTTCCCTTGGGTTTT
>LS844000.1:141775-159718 GCA_900490955.1 Micoletzkya japonica
ATGATGCACTCCCTGTCCTTCGAGTCGCGAGTAGAAGAAGGAAGGGAAGGAAATTCAGGCACACCGTGGAAAACCAACGATCGCTTCCTTTCCTTCTTCTCAAGCATTTCACCTAACAGTACCGCCTGTTGGGGGTGGGTCAACATACCGTAAGCACTCTCACTTCTATTTCTATTCCTATCAACAGGCGGCGTAGCAGGGTCGCGCTGCGCGGGAATGGAGGGAGCAGGGGAGGGTACGGTAGGAGGGGGCACGGATACGGTAGGGAGGATGGGGGCATTCTTGGCAGCACTTTCCAACTCGAATACTCTTGCCTTCAAAGAAAGGTTCTCACGCATCAGCTCGTCCATCGTTCTCTTCATCCACTTCTTCTCCTTGTCCAGCTCATCGAACTTGTACCAAACTCGCTTGAACTCCTCTGTTGTGGCCGTCGAGAGTTCCTTGCATGCTTCAACCGTCCTCGCCAGTGCTCCTGGGCTCGATCTGAGAGGGGTGTCGGCAGAGGGGGATCTCGGATGGGTGGTCATGCCTTTCAGGGGTGTTTTTTTATCTTTAGGAAAACACCAAACCAGGAGGTATGCGTCCCTGCGCTTGATTTGACGCGACGAGAGAGAGGGACGAGAGCCAGCCGGCCGAGACGAAGGAATCAGTACGAATGTATACTCTACTATTAAGTATAGTAGACTGATGAACCATAGCGAGGAGTACTGTAAGACCGCCCTTCACTACATACTTAATAATCTGGCGTGTCTCTAATAGAGGTATGCTATCTGCTCAATCCAATCAGAATGATTTTTTCCTCCCGGTAAGATTACTTTTGAGTAAGATTCAGAGAACAATCACACATTTTCAATCTTGCCTCCAATCTTACCTCAATCTTACGAATATAATTATCCCAACCTCTCAACACGAGGAACAATGGGAAGGGACGTCAAGCTATAATGGGTTTATCTTGGATCAGGACAATAGACTGCGATGAATGAATGAGTTAGCATTCTCTCCATCTGTCTTTCTCTTCATTCTTTACTGTTCTATCACTGTCAGTCAGCTTGATTGTGTTGTGATTTCTTTGACGAATCCGCGAAGAAAATGTAGGATTGGATTGACGACCCCCAAAAAATATAAGATGGAGAGGAATGACGAGACTCGATCTCAATCTTACAAGCAGTGGAAAGCCCGTAATAAATAATCGAGTGAATAAACGATTACCGGATGGGAGCAATCGAATCTTTTTTTCTACAAGAATAATGAACAATGTTTCATAAAATTTGGCAAAAAAGATGATGAGAAGTTCATAGAATACGATGCATCCTCTGCTCGAAGGGGGGCTAGAGGAACGCGGAAAATGGGTTGTTGAATAAATATACAGTACATTATTCAGGTGACCAACAAAGACCAAGAATTGGATTATGAAGTGGACAAGGAGACGGGAGAGGTGCTGGTTACGGCGACGCCTCTTGAAAAGGTATCTGAAAGGGGGCGGGGCTTGGAACTTGCTGATGGTTCTATTATAAATTTTCAAAGACTACATCTAAAAAAATTAATTTTTTAACGCATTGCTCTAAGCTATATAAAGGTTTAGAGAAACGATTAATTATTATAAGCAATTATAATAATTAAATATTAGAAATTATTATGAGCTCGTCGTTTCCTACCTTCTTATCCGCAGGGCCGGCTAACCTTCCGTCTTCGAGTTCCGCGAGAGGTCAGGGGTCGGGAGGATGAAGATGGTGGAGGTGGGGATAGTTCTTATCTCACAATCAGCCCGCGCCTATCCTTTGAGAACATGACCTTGAAAAAAAACCTTGAAAATACCCAAATACCCGTTTTTACAGTAGTAACTACTCACTTAGAATTCCTACGATTATTGCTCATAACTCTTTCAAATGTATGGTTGAGAAAAAATGTTCCGTCGGTCGTCTCATTACTACTTTTGACGAGAGAGCAAAGCGGTATGAAGAGAATCCGGGCAACGTAGGAATGAGGCTTACTGACTGAACTTTTTCGTCAATAATAGCTAACTAACTATCGATAACCGCATACATTGAAAATGTTCATAGACATGACTTTCCGTCCGAAATATTTACTATAAAAATGGAGAGTGGCTCTTATTTCAAGGCAAATGGATGGAGAAGAGCTTCTCCGTAATCGACGACACGTCGAAGGTTCCGAAGATTGTCAGGAAGTTCCTGAGGGCGCAGTACGAGGGGGATGGGGGACGCATGAGGAAGGTACAACGTTATGGTGCTGCGTTGAATACATTCGTATGCAAATTGAGAGAGTGGAGGCGAGAGGGCGGGCAAATTGGAGAGGCGCAGAGACGTTCGCAATTTCGGAACGCGTGGACTGGTAAAGCGTCGTGTACGATGTAAGAGTGGGCGTGAAATGGAGAGATCGAGAGATCGAAGAAAGGCTCTGTGCCCGTCTCCTCTCTTTTTGGAGTAAAATGTTGATCTGTTCTAAAGGGGGAAAATGTTAGCCTCCAGAATTATGATTTTAGCATTGCTTTCAGTTGTCTGCCATCGGAGATTCGCTCCGTGTGAAGGATGTAACGTGGGGCGAGAAGAAGCTGCAGGAGAGAGAATGTAAGGCGCATTTTTATTTGATCAAAAAATTCCAAAAATATTCATTCATACATTTAGAGACTGCACTGCTTGGTCAAAATATGGCGAAAAGCCAACTGTATTATGGACCCTTTCTTCGCATTAATTACATATATATCAAACGTATTTTAAGGGAACGACGATTGGTTCTATCAGCTAATGGACGATGAGGAAGATGAAAGGGGGGAAGGAAAGACGAAAATGAAGAAGAAGAAGAAGAAAGACAAGGAGACGAATGGGGAGAGAATTGAGGAAAAACAAGACAAGGCTACCGTAGAAGAGTCAGCCGTGGAAAGGAAGGTTACTGTAGCGCCCGTGGCTAATTGCAAGCTAAAGCCGCTGGTGAGTTGGCACTTACATAGTAGTTTGAATGATTGATCCATTTTTCCTTTACTAGAGGAGGATAAGTATCGCTCTCGCCTATATTTTCCTGATCCTGTTACTGCGAAGCGACTTTAGCCGCGTAGATCTGACTGATTTATGTGTTTTGTCAGCCTGATCGAGTTAGCTTAATTGGCCTAAGAGCATCTATTCTTGCAGCCGTCCCTGCGTCCGCTGAATGGCGACCCCCGCACGCACGTGGTGTGGTCGTGCGTACTGGAGGACTACGACGCGGCCACCATGGCCATTACGGTAACCGCTAATTCGTCTTCCGATAGTATACGGTAGCTAGGTGTTACCGAGGCTGGGCCGTAGTCACAGTGTAGTGCGCGTGTCAGGGGAATGTCGTAGAATGCCGGTAAATATATCCAATATAATATAGTGGATTAATCCGTCGGAAAATCCTTCCGAATATAAGGCGAGAGAGTGTGTGCAAAAGTAAGGGAATTAGGCTCATTTTGGAGCGGAAGGAACTGACGGATCGCCGTTTATTCCACTATGTTATAGGTTGACAATGAGGGTACAGCCCTTCATCAGCAGGGCAAGTGGAAGAAGACCACAAGGCTAGTGGTGGAGCCGGTTAAGAAGGTACGGTAGCCGCGTTGATCGCCTTTCTTTGATCCGCTCTCCATCTCGAAGTTTTGGAAGAAAGCTTTGATGATATTGTCCTGGTGAGAGAGAAGAATTAAGATTATTGCTTTAGTTTAGGGCAAGCTCAAGATTCGGATACGGCTTCCGAAGGAGATGCGCGTGCTGAACGACGGGAAGAAGTACGTGGCGTGGACGTATGATGTACGGTATTCGGCCAAGGAGGAGAAGAGACTGCGGGAGGAGGAGAAGAAGAGGAGGGACGAAGAGCAAAGGGAGAGGGTTGAGGAGGAGAAGAGGAGGAATAAGATGGAAAAGAAGAGGAGGAGGAAGGAAAGGGAGGATGAAGAGGGGGTGATGGAGAGAAGAGAAGAGGAGGAAGATTGTGGGAATAAGGAGGAGATGAAGGAGAAGGAGAAGAAGAGGAAGAGAGTGGAGGAGGAAAGGGAGGGTGGTGAAGAGGAAAAGAGGAAAGAAGAGGTTAATGAGGTGCAGGAGAAGAAGAGGACGAAGAAGGATAGAAGAGGGGAGACGGAGGAGGAGGAGGAAGGCGAACCTGTGAAGAAGAAGAAGAAGCAGAAGCGGAAGCGAGATGAGCAGGCTGTGGATGGAGAGAATGAGGAGGAGGAGGAGGAGGTTGGTAGTGGGATACGGTAGGACTAGGGGAAGATGCAGGGCATTGCGTCGTTATTGGCATTGTTAGTCGTGAAGTGATCTAGTAATGCTTTCGAGATGGCGTGATAGTACGGTAAGAATTGTGCGCCTTTCAGACCCCACCAGCCGCCAGGACCGAGCCGGTGATCCGGTCCGCGTTTCGCCGTGGAATAGCAACGGAGGGCCTGCCGTTCACCGTGCTAATCGCCGGATGCGGACGGGAGGCGGTGGTTGAGGTGAGCGACCGCAACTTGCTGTAGCTCTCGTGGTAGGGTAGCTTACCGCAGGAAGCATCTTACTAGTTTAGCTGAATCCATATAAGAGACGTGCCAAGAATGGCCAATTGTATGTGGTCAGAAGGTGTTCAAAATGTGTTCAAAAAGTCCACAATATTTTTGAAATCATTATATGATACCTGCTTATCATAATATCTTATTGCAGGCCACGAATAACGGGGTCCCTCTGACGTGCACGACCAGTCCATCAATTACCAATCAATGCATACGCGCGACCGCAACGCCCCCGGCTGAGGTCTGGTCTGGCATGATTGATCTTTGATCTTTAGCAGTTGGTGTTTGATCTCTCTCTCGCCTCCATAAGTGGGCAGCCCCATATGCCTATCAATGGACATAGCCGTAAATTGTCAAGCTTACCAATTGAAAGTTGCTTGGAAATATTGTATTAGTCTGCCAAAGGAAGAGACACTTTAACCCGCCACCCATAGTTCTGGTCGGTGCTCACGTATGCTTTTATCTTTAGCAGTTACCTTCAATCCTACATTTTTAGTAATTGTACTTTGATCTTTGATCTTTTATCCATGAATCCTCCCCATTTTCAAGGGTTGGATTCGGTTCGCTGTCGGCGTGCCCGGTGAGAACAGGCGGATCTTGGCAACGTTCCAAGTCTGGCTGGTTGGTCTTTGATCTTTGGTATGGTTATCTCGTAATTCCTCCTCCTCCACACCCTCTCCGTCCTATGTGGAAAGTTTATTTAATCTCAAAAGGCTAGTGATAATTATATCCATAGTAGTAGATGTTGCGATAGCCGAGAAATCGAAAAGAAAGTGTCGGAAAGCGAATCTTAAGCCTAAGATGGAGAAAAGGGAACTGGAGAAGAAGAAGAAGAAGAGGAAGGAGATGCAGGAGGAAGGGGACCCGAAAAGTGCAGGAGGTCTGGTTGAGGAATCGCAGAATTCGGAGCCGGTGTTTGGTCAGCCGGTTGGTTTCTGGCCGTTTTTCATGGTTATGCTTCGCGATAGAGTCCTCTAATTTATTCTCATTTGCACCTCTCATATATATTTATTACCGGATCATGCGGTTTCCCGGGCTTACTGTAGGGCATTCTATTCTATAGCTATGCTTCACCGTTTGGTGATAGATCACCCACCACAGAATAGAATGCGGTAGGTGCGATTATCAAAGGGGTCGGAAAAATAACTATGAAAAAGATCGCGAATGGAATGCTCTAGTGTGGAGTTCTAGCTTTCGGCACGAAGGAAACAATGTGCTTACAGGTGCTCCCCAAGGCCAAGCCGTCGGTCCGGGCGGCGAGCAGCGGAATCGCCGTGCAGGGCCGGCCCTTCACCGTGCTAATCGACGGATGCGGACAGGGGGAGGCGGTGGTCGAGGTAGGACTTGTGCGAGTATTCGGATAATGCCAGCTCTAGGGATGGCAGAATGGGTGCGAAAGTGCAAAAAAAGAACAGTCCATCGCTCAGGCGAGTTAGTGAAGACGAACGAAGAGGGTCAGGTTGTGAGATTGTGCATATTTATTTGCACATTCACACACCCATTGTGCCATCTTTGCTAGCCAGCTCATGTATGATTTGATTTTGTAGGCTTACAACAATGGAAGAAGCATCAACTGTTCATTGCGCCCTTCGCCTACCGGCCTCCAAGCAACCGCAATCCCCACGGCCATGGTTTGGGTTCCACTCCGAATGATTGATCTTTGATCTCTGTAGTTTAAGCATTGATCTCCACGCTTGATTAAGGGTTGGATACGCTTCGCGGTCCAACTAATTGAGGAGCGAAGATGGATCCTGGCAAAGTACCAAGTTTCGGCGGTACGTCTCTTGCTTAGAGCATACGATTGGCGTTGTCGAAGTGATTATGTTTCCGGCTGTATAGAAAATGGCAGACCCTTCGCTTATATAGATTTGGGTGAAACTTATTCGTCAAAAAGACGCGACTTGTATGCTCTACTCTTGATCAGAGCAGCTAGCATCCGTCTGCGCAATTCTAATGGTCTACCCAGTACATAGAGTTTGATGATTTAACTAGCTACGTTCCCAGCATCATACATGGTATAGCCATGTACGTTTAAGCAATTTAATTTTGAAAATTCTGAGAGCCATTCTTTCCGAATTTAGATACTGTAAATCGAAATTACAATTTTGCGAGGGGCATTCGGTATACCGTATACCTCAAGCCTTATTTGGTTGCCCGCGAGAGATAACTGATACGTACCAGTTATGCTAATGTGTGGTATTATATTATCAGCCTGAAGCCGAGGAGCGTCAGGCTGATAATATAATATATAGTATATAGTCAGGAAACTTGCGGCTTGCGAACGAGAAGACGAGGAAGGAGAGGCAGTTAGCGAGGGTCGCGAAGGCGGGGAAGAAACGATCGGAACAGCTGGTTGGTTTTCGGTCGACTGATTAATACATTTGTGGTCGATTAATACATGCGTGCCAACTTCGCATACCGTGGGTGGTAGGTCCAAGCCTATTTCTACATTGTTGCTTTTACGTAACAATGCGAAAAATATTTGGTTTTTTAACTCCCATGCAGAAGTGCGCTCTTCAACTGAAGCCCCGTGGTCGGGTTGCCGTAGTGAACAAGCCGTGGGCAGCTACTCTCCACTACAAGGGTGAACTCCAGAAGATTACGGTATGTATATTGCCATAATATATGTATTTTGCCGGTAGCTCCTCAATATCTGCATCGCTTTACTTGAAGATAATAAGCATGACAGGTAGATGTTAGAGAAAGGGTAACTGTGAAAACATTACTATGCTTATACGTTTCGTTTCGGTATGCCCGATGATGAAATATGATTTATATATATATATATATATATATATATATATATATATATATATATATATATATATATATATATATATATATATATATATATATATATATATATATATATATATATATATAATGTCAGGTGACCAAGTCGGGCACCCCTCTACCCGTCACGTTTCGCCGTAGTAGAACCGACAGTGACCAGTGGACTGTTATGGCTACGCCGACGAAAGTGGTGGGTTTCGCTCAGGGGAGAAATACTCGTATTTGAAATTTATTTTGCGGTAGGGGTAAGTTTTTAGCGGCGGCAGGGTGGGCCTGTAAATTGAGAATTTAGAACAGCGGTGTGGGTAATCTTGCGGTGTGGTATGGGTCATTTCATAGTAGAAGACGGTTTTGCGTGCGTGAGGGTCTGACCCCGAAAAATATAAGCAAATTCAGTATTTTCCCCTGGTTTCGCTGACGAAATGTTTAGCAATGAAGGAACACCACTCGATTAGCTTCAATTCTTTTCC
Organism: Micoletzkya japonica; assembly: GCA_900490955.1. NCBI lineage: Eukaryota > Metazoa > Nematoda > Chromadorea > Rhabditida > Diplogasteridae > Micoletzkya > Micoletzkya japonica. The sequence continues at coordinate 149,555 of LS844000.1, forward strand.
CCTTTTTTCTATGCCTCAATTAACTTACATAAAACCATTCAAAGCAGGGTCACTACCGTAACGATGCAGGGTTACGGTAGCGAATGGCCGTCGTTTGAAAAATGTCCAAATAGACCTTCGGAACTGTATCTTTTCATGGGTGTGCGTCATTTTTGGTTATAATGTGACGCGTTGAATGAAGTCCGGGAAGCCTAGTTTAGTTGAAGTGGAATGTTTGCGGCTTTGAAGGTGTAAGCCATTATTCAGGGCGATCTCCGGCTTAGTCTTAGCCGCAACAAGGCGCCATTGATCTGGGACTTTGACGTGCGGGAACAGAAACCCAAGGTGAAGGTGAAGAAGATAAAGAAGAAGAAGAAGAGTAAGAAGGCTTTGAAGGCTGAGAACAGCATCAATTTCAGTAAGCGTAGGAAAGCGGTGAGTTGTTGAGGATTACTGTTACTATCCTTTATCTTTTTAAAAGCTGCTAATTGTGAAAATGTTGAAAGTTGTTCCATAAAACGATGGAAGTGAAATGATTGAAAATGACAGTTAATTTGCAGATTGCCAAAGCAAAGGCTGCGATTGCTCTCGCCAAGGCTACTAATTTAATATGAAGTTTCTATGAATTTCTATTCCTTTTGTTTTCTAAATTTCTATTCCTAGCACCCGTTTGCATAGTTTTAGATCAATAGCTTGTTGTTATGTGCCTCTTGTTAGCTTTGTTGGTTAGTTTGTTTTGAGTTTAACGGGTTTGAGATTATTTAGCGGGGTATGTGAGATAAAGAACTATCTGTTGAAAATATGATAATGTACGTCCCTTGGTTCGTATCCGACCTGAGCTTATCTGTGAGATTTTATACTCCTACAACATCTATTTGGCTGACTGAGGATTTAGCTAACGTTTAGCGCATTATGATGTAGTGACATGTATAAGGTTTTCAAAAATATTATTCTTGCAGAGATCTATCAATAAAAGCTTTTCAGATCGCTCGAAGCGAAGATGCAAGGTGGTCTACCGTATGCTGTGAATGAGGTAGATCTGGAGAAGATTACGGTAGTTGATCTAATCCGTTAATGGATTGTGAACAAGCTATTGTTTTGTGACAGTAGTATATTTATTGTAAAACAAACAAATCTCTGACGTACATAGTACTTGTCTCATTTTCTCCTTCTTGTGTCACCTTAAAAGCGGCGTACTCTCACAATAAGGCAATTTCACGCGTTCAGCTAGATGTCAGATGTACATCCGGTCAATTTCTGCATCTCAACGACCGAGCAACGATGGTCATCGCGAATTTCGGGAAGGGAATGTGGATTGAGGTGGGCGAGGCTATAGGGTACGGTAGTATCTGAATAATTTTGTACAGTGCTACTGTAACTTTTGCAATTGCGAAGGTAAAAGGGAGTATTAAGAGTTCACTTCACTAGCTATTCGGGTGAGCCCATGTCAACTTTTTTGAAATGTAAGTTCTCTTGCAAAGTATGGCACATAGGCAGTGTTATCGACAGTTTTTTCGACTGTGGCCTACCTAAGCATAGATTTACGTCGTAGCCAGCCTTCCAAGAAGGGCTTTTGTACAATGTGGGACCTACCAAGTTATCGCGTTGACAAGATTAGGGGTCTACCTGACCGTCGGGTTCGTACCCATGTATGGTATAGTGGAATAAACGGCGATCCGTCAGTTTCCTCCGTTCTAATATGAGTCTAATTCTCTCATTTTTTTCACTCTCTCGCCTTAGAGTTGGAATGATTTTCCGACGGATCTCTTTAATCCACTATATGACATACAAGTCTATGTAGGTGACATCGAACGGTCGTCCGAAGCAGAGTTTCGTAGAGGGCGGAGCTGGAATGAGCACGACCCATGTGTCATTCATCATGGATGAGGTCAGGCTAGGCTTTTTTGGGAGCGGGAATCATTTGACTAATTAGAGGTGATTTCATAGAAATCATATGATGTCCTTCTGTTAGGGCGCTAGTGTAAGACTAGTAGTGTTTTCTCGAAGATAGCGGGAGTCTGTATCGAGATATTTTTCTCAGCCCTACGATCACGTGTTCTCACTGGGCATGGGAGAGGCCGAACTGGTGAGGTGCGAGGTGTTGAAATCGGTAGTAAGAACATCTTCTTTTTTTCTTTTTTTTCTTTTAACATCTATTTTTCTGTAACTGTTATTGATGCGAAAGTGTGCGTAGGAAAGTCCGTTTTAGACGGAGCATGTTCTGTGACTAATTAGAGACTATTAGAATTATTTGCTGCTGCCATTTATCGTTGATCTCCTCAGGTACGTATTCCGAATACGGTTGCCTGCCCCACTGCCGCCAATGATACTGCAGCCTCCGCCGCCTCCTCCAGCCGTCTTTCCGCAACCCCGTCCACAAGAGGTTAGTAGGCAATTTACAGAGGTATCTTAGAAGTTGCCCGAGTTTTCTTATCAATTTTCAGAAAATTTTCGTCTGCAAGGGCACACATCCAGTGATGTATTTTTTTTTCTTCAGGTCTTTTCTGGAGAAAAAAAATACATCACTGGATGTGTGCCCTTGCAGACGATCCCATGGACGGCTTCCCAATCGAGGGTTACGGTAGCGGCTCAGAATGAGGAGGCGGCCTTGCGGTTCAAAGACGAACCCATCACGATTAAGGACGAACCGATGGTTAGCTTTCCCCCCGGCCTTTCTTGGATATGTTTCACGCTTCACTGAATACCGAAACATGGTAATTACAATCTCTGAATACGGAAACATTATATCATTCCCCCCTATGTCCTTGTTTGTAAAGGATTCAATCTTTAACTTCAAATGACTTTCTAATGATTCCTTCCCTAGGAGGACAGCCAGTGCGAGTCGCCTCCTAATGCACTATTGGTGCCCCTTGAAAATCACGATGAAGAGATTTGCAATGGGGAGGAGACTGAAAGCGAGACGCGGGTCAACGTAAGTAGTTCGCCTCCGGTTGAGGCTTTGTTTTGCATAGTCTATTTCACGTCTCGTCAAGCATATACACTGAACACTGAATATGTACACTGAATAATATGCGCAATTAATGGTACTTAGGATAATCTGTAAGTGGACGATAAGAAGTGATGTACAGGTCCTACTACTTGATTGAGTAAATTTGTCGTTCTTTGACGATGAGCGATTGTTTTGCTTCGTGAAAGGGTACCGCTGACCAGCTCATTCATTTCGAGGTTTCAGCGAGTGATTATTGTTTTCAAGTAATGACGAAGTTTCATAGTTTGTCATTTTTACTCGAGGTTCGGGACACTGAGAGCTATCTAATGATGTCCAAAAATGCGTACGGTAGAGGGTGGTCGGGAGGGGGCGGGCCTTTGAAGGTCTCCTGGATTCCTGAAAGCGACGAGGCTGCCCTTCCGAAGAGGCGCTTCGTCGTCCGCCTCATGGGATGCACCTGGACCACGCCAGAAATTACGGTAGGTAGGGGAATTGATATTTGCCGGTCCTGTAGGAAGTTGCGCAAGTCGATTGAGACGAAGTGTTGTGCCTGCCAAATTTAGCCTCGGGCAAATAATGGTCAATGAATTTAGGTAGAGCAGAAGGACCGAGAACTGCCGTATACCTGCACCGCTGTGGAGACTGATCTTTTGGTGGAGGTGAAGCCACGCAAAAAGGTTTCGAGCTTGATCTCTTCTCGCATTGTTACATAAAAATAAAAGCGAATCTGAAACTTGGATAATTTCCATAATCTTTTCCTTTTTAGAAAGTCCAGCTAGCGTTTACTATGCCATACGCTACTATACGCCTACTATATAGTTGGTGGTATTGAGAATGGCGGTCAGCAGGGTTCCGTTCGCTTTCGCGTCCGCATTCCGCGACATCTTCGCGAGACGAAGAGTGCCAAGTACGCAGAGCGAGAGTTCGCGGTTATCGATCGGAGATCGGAGGAGGAAGAGGAGGAGGAATCGGGAGATAAGGGGAAGGGAGAGAAGAAGAAGAAGAGGAAGAGGAAGAGCAAGGAGAACGAGAAAGACGCGGAAGAGGTGAGCACTATGCACTGGGGGTAGCCCGCTCTTCGAAGAACACGAGCTTGATCAAATGATCTATTATAGATTACAGGTCTGTGAATGACGCCAAACTGCAGCATTCGTGTTTAACGAGTTACCATTAGATTACCGGTTTCGGACGAGTCATTTTCGCAGTAAATGATGCATAAATCGGTTGCCTACTGCCCAAGTCGTAGTTACCATCTGTAGGTGCAGTAGGCATCCGTGTAAGATGTCGGATCGTTCTTCGAACGCTACTGATTTCCACTACTGCAGGTTGTGGCAATCGAGGAGAACGAGGGAGAAGCGGAGCAGGAGACGTGGGATACTTACGAGGAGGCGGGCGGCGAGAGTGCCCCGGCCGAGGCTTGGCAGGGGACTGGGTGGAATGGAGAGGAGGAGGAGGAGGAGGAGGGAGGGAACCACTGTGAGGACGAGAATGACGAGTACGGATATGGGACGAGGTCGCAGTTGGTTAGTTTATTATTATAGATGAGCAGCCTATTATATGAAAAACAAGAATACATAGTTTGCTGAGAACTAGGCGCGCCGTAATCTCTCAAGTAATTAATGCCCTTATTGCACCTTGCCTCTCGTAGTAATAGATCAAAATGGCGAAGGTGGGAGAGGCCTTTTGTAAGTTCTTTTCGATCTTTCAGCCTTCGCTCACTCTCCTCTCTCCCTTTCCATACGCCTCGACCCAGCGTGCGTTCATCTTCCATCTCAACAACTTCGATCTGGGATCGATGCAGCTCAAGGTCTGTCTGTCGTTTTCCGCCATAACCGGACGAAATCCGCTTTCGAAATGAGAATCTTTTGCGTCTAGACATTAGCCATCAATATAGGTGCATTGTGACCGAGTAGAATGGCGGTTCGATTTGCTTTGCATTACGTTGTATCGTGCGGGAGGTGACCTTGTTTTGGAAGTGGTAATCCGTAAATCTATAAATGACATTTGCATTTACTAAGCGATTGAAAGATTCGCAAGATGTTTGTTGATTCATGCAAGGGCGCGGTTGTCCGATCGGACGTACGTCAGGATGGGTGCCTGCACCACCGAAAAGCAATGCAAAACCACTTGTTAGGATGGCTGCTGTAGATTTTCGCTAATTGCGTAGGGCTGTCTGCAAAAAATTCCTAGGACAACACTAGCCCATGTATGTGTTAATTCGAAGGCGCTGAACGGCGGGAAGAGTATTCACGCGCGGAGGAAGAGCGGCTCGAAGACGGCTACTGTACATCCTGCTGTACCGGTAAGACGACGGTCCAGGCCTGTCATTAAAAATCTATTTTATTTGCACTTGTGCTAATTGAGTAGGGTATACGGTACACACACAGTTTGACGCAACCAAAGGGCTTACCATTTCATATGCAACTTGAAATACAGCTCGAGAGATCGAGGTATAACATGGAGGAAGGAAGGGAGTCAGACTCGAAACACACCAATCGCGCTTGGTTTTCAATCCCGAGCCAAAAGCGCCGTATGGCAGGCATAGTTCAAATAGTGACGTCGTTGAATTTCAAAGTGTGCCTTGATTTTGCACGGTGAAACCGACAAAAGAGCCCCAATTCATGCTAAAGAGCTGCAAATTGAGCAAAATTTGATATGCAAAGTACCTTTATTTTCTAAATTTTCGGGAATAAAAAGGTGCCTCAGTTACGCCGTTTCCGACGTACTATTTGATCTATGATTCCAGGGAACGCTCGTGATCCGCATACGGCTTCCGTGGATGCTGCACGAGGCAAACGGCGGAAAGCCCTTTCTGGAGTGGCGGTTCGAGGTAGGTCGGCCCGTTTACGTATGTCATATCATAGATGGGCAGGGGTTGCTGGTAGATTACTGCAGTGGCGAAAAAGTTCCGTCAGTAAACGCATTCCTACTTTGTCTGCAGTCTCTTCATACCGCTCCGCTCTCTCGTCGGAAGTAGGAACGAGACGACTGACGGAACATTTTCCTCAACCATACTGCAGTCGCCTACTCGTGATTCAACAGATTTAGTTATCATTTTCTTCTATAATAAATAGTCTAAGATATTTCCAAATAAATACGCCGGCTAGCGGAGCGCTTTTCAAGGTACGAGAGACGGAACGAGAGCTAACGAACGCCGAGCGCAAGCTGGTCGACGCACCCCGAGGAGAGATTAGGGTAAGGTTTTTTTTAGATTAGGGTATGTCTAAGGATACTGTAAGATTTTTTTGAAAGGTAAGATTCCAAAAAGTACTGCCGCCATATTTGTGGCAGTATTTGCGAAGCTTACCTACAGAATCGGGTGTTGCCTTGACGTTTCTTCAGCCCCGTTATTCTTACTTAAGAAAAGATGAATTTCAGTCACGCAGCAGCCTGTGAGTGTGTGTAGTGAGTGTCTGAAGGATGTCCATTCGATACCGTAGTCTGCTCAAAATCCTGACGGAGTCAACTAGTGTCTCATCTATGCCTTCTCTCTTTTGCTATGCAACTTAAGTTAGTAGCGCGGCTACGGTGCCGACAATTGGCAGTCCTTCGCTAATGAGCCTGATCGATACCGGTCTGGATTCGTGTACGCGGATAAAGGGTACACTACAGGGAACGCCCTCGGATCGCTCGTTTAACAAGGTTACGAAGGAACTGAAGAAAGAGCAGAGGCCGGAAGACGCTAAGAATAAGCGACGGCGGTCGAAGGGACGGGGGAGGAGGGGAAAGCAGGTGAATAGAGGCTTAAAAAGTTTAAAATCGGCTACTTTTTGACGATATGCTTCATTGTTGTCGGTGGCCAGACGCGTCGCGGTTATGACAAACGTACGCATCAAAAGGAACCGATTTGAAACCGCTACAGGTGAAGAGGAGTACGAAGGGCAAGAAGGGCAAGCGGAGGGAAGACGGACTGGCCGCCGGGATGTCCGAATCCCTGAGGGAACTGAGTCTGGTGAGTGTTACTATAGATCATTCCATTCGGGGCTTTTTCGATGTACATGTTTCGTGCGCCATTCATAACCGCGACGCGTCTCGTCACCAAAAGCAGCGAAGCATATTGGTCAAGAGACCCGAATGGAATGCTCTAGTCAGTTTCGCCCTGTTCCATGGATGGGTGGATCAAAGTGAGAGAGTAGTGGCTATAGAAATTGTTGGGAATAGGTTCTGTAAGCACCCTCTGTAAACCATTCCCACACTCATATGTCGTATTCCCTGTGGCTAAGCCCTTGAAGCCCTGTATTCCCCTCCATTGTCATACGTGCCATGCTCTACTCCCAGTTGTAAGTAGATTGGTAGTTTCCCGCTCGTCCGCCGGGTATATAAGGCGACCTCGCCGTTAGTGCATCGCTTTCCCCTGTTCACTCTTCCCTGTCCCGCTCTGTGATAAATCCATCCCCCGTTGAGCTATCATTGCACGGGGCAGGTACACAACAGAAATTTGACTATCACAGATGAAAAGAGAAGGTGGGAAATGAACGAAATTATTCGCGGAGTTTGGGTATTGCTTAAAAAAATAAAAGAAAAACTAAAAAAAATAGAAAAGTAATCATAAAATAGAAAAGCAATTATTATCTTACTTTCAGAAACGCTGGTCGACAAAGGGCAATTGAGTAAAGCGGGCTTGAAGAGTTATCTAGGCTTCAAGTTGTTTTAATTTGCGATAGATTCCTTGTTTTTTTCGGCGATTTTCATATCGCGTCCTGTACGCTACGTGATAAATTATCTATTCAAAAGCGCTTGCTTTCTAGTTTGAAAGGTTGAGAAACCTTTTCTTATATTTTTGCCATATCGGCCATGCGATATGCCCTCAAGAGATTCTCAAGAGAATGGAACACAATCAGTGGTGTTTTTTTCAGGTTCTAGGAGGGATCTACAATGGAAAACGTCTTACCGTGTACTGGCAATGAGGTGATTCGGGGACGAGATTTTTTTCTTAAAAAATAAGTTTAGTCTTATGTTCTGAAAAGATTGTAGAAAGGTTTTGTAGATAAGAAAGATCTATCATAGATCAAGTTATTCACATTCTGTCCGGGCACCCTCTGTGCTTCACTAGATTGCCCGGAGCGAGGCAATTAAGTGTAAGCTATTCATGACAAACTGTATATTCCGCTTTCAGCTGGAGGTCAAGTGTACGTCGGGTCAATTTCTGCATCTCAGCGACCGAGCAACGATGCTCATCACGAATTTCGTGAAGGGAATGTGGATTGAGGTGGGATGTGATGGAGTGGTTGAAAGTATGCCTCTCGAATCGCGTCCATTTAATCGAGTTAGACTATTTTTCCATGGTTAGGATTCAGGCATTAGTCATAACAAAAAGAGAGACTTTTCCTTCGTGCCATTCACGAAACATAACCCCAGAAATTATATTTCGGTGGTCGGACTCGATTCAGGAGGTCTAGTTGAACGTTTAACGTGGGACACGACGTGATATGCGTTTATGGCCGTGCTCTATCGCATGAGTTGGAAAGAGAGTCTCATGTTTGACCGTAAACCGGTAACAATGTACAGGTCACATCGAAGGGTAGGGCGATAGAGCACTGCATGGAGGGCGGAATCGGAGTGACGACAACACGCTTGTCGTTTATCATGGATCAGGTCGGTCTCGGGTTTACGCTTTTATTCATAAACTTTTAAAGTTATAGAAATTGAGCGAAAGGGTCATTATTAGCTATATATGTGTTGTACCGTGGGCTCACGTTACTCGTAGAACGAGTGATTGACCTACACACCACTCATCTTTTACGCAAATGATTTATTGGAAGTTGTAATACTTTTTGACGCTGATGACGAAAGATTGATTGATTGTGTGTGTGTGTGTGTGTGTGTGTGTGTGTGTGTGTGTGTGTGTGTGTGTGTGTGTGTGTGTGTGTGTGTGTGTTGTAAACGGATTCTTTCAGCCAGACGACCACGTTGTCGCGATAGGAATGTGGGACGTGGAACTGGCGAGGTACGGTAGTTTTGTAGGAGTAATCTGTAATGAACGAATGCGCACTCTTTTACCGTAACTGGACAGCTCTCCCCGATGATACTTTTTTTGGGAAAATAGAAAAAAATAGATCCGCGTGCTCCAGGAAAATAGATCCGTGTGCCAAATCCCGCATTCGTTCGTGGAGTAATTAAAGGATTGCCGTGCAAACCACCAAACTTAGATATGGAAGATATTTTGCCCCTTGCATGTGTGGCTCTGGCTTCCTCGTAGTTTTGGGGAATCCGGTGTTGTTTTTTTTTTTGCTATGTAGTTTATTTATTCGTTGGTAGCAAAAATAAATAAACGTAGAGTTCTTCTCAGATACCTCTTTCGCTGTCGGACTCTGGCACCACCACCAGCACTGGCTGCTGTAGCACAGTCTTCGCCTGGTATTCCATCTCTCCGGGAGGTATGCACTACACAATGTTCTGAATTAAGCAAACGTGTCAAAACGTTCAGCTGAAAATTTTTCCCTGCGAAAGTTCCTTCTGATATCAGGAGCGTTTTCCGGCTTCTCATTTGCTTAAAGGAGCCGGCCCACGAGTACGGTAGCATTTTGAATTCGCGGGCTACCCTGATATGCAATTTAGGCCTTTCCGCTCATCTTTTCTGGTCATTATTTTGTTGAAATGATCAGAACAACGTGAAAAATCGTTTCATCAATGAATCAGAGGTGTATCACATCTCAGTTAGCTAATATATTCGATTTTGTGAAAAGCGCGTTGCTCTTTGCACCTTCAGTACTCAGCGGGCACGTACGATTACAACCTACATCTAACTGTGGGACAGAACTTCCCTTTATAGAGCTGATACCGTAGTCAGATTTTGGCTTAACGATCCATTCTCAATACGCGTCACGTACGCGTCGCGGTTCGCCACTCACTGTGCATTTTAAATGTTTTGTGCGCGTTGATTTAAGCGGTCGTGGCGGGGAGTGAATGAAATCGCATAAGATTTAGAATACCCGATCAGGATGATTAGATCTAAAGAATGACGTAAAGAGCGAATAGAGCCAGAAACTCGTGGTACGGCTCCTTTAACAAGCGATAATCGAGAGGATAACTCAAGATGTCTCGGCGGCACCTCGGACTGACAAGGGAGTGGCAATTACTCGTCCTCGGATCCAGACATGAGACCACCACCATTCGATAGAGCGCGAAAAGTTGTGCTAGTGGGCCGAAAAGATTTTGCCCACACGCACACATCTTCGAGGAATCCGACGTCAAAGATTCTGGAGGATTCTGCATTACCCCAGACACCGCTTCCT
>LS844000.1:162265-172761 GCA_900490955.1 Micoletzkya japonica
AGGAAGCGGTGTCTGGGGTAATGCAGAATCCTCCAGAATCTTTGACGTCGGATTCCTCGAAGATGTGTGCGTGTGGGCAAAATCTTTTCGGCCCACTAGCACAACTTTTCGCGCTCTATCGAATGGTGGTGGTCTCATGTCTGGATCCGAGGACGAGTAATTGCCACTCCCTTGTCAGTCCGAGGTGCCGCCGAGACATAATAATAATAATAATAATAATAATAATAATAATAATATTTATCACCGCAAGTGTGTATCAACAATTGAATGAATTCACATGAATCTGAATATGAAAACCCGAGTAGAACAATTAATAAATAAATAAAATAGGAGGAGGGGGGAGGGGAGGGGAGGGGGAAGGATAGCCAAAACTACACGCCAAGCCAGTGTGAAGAACGTACAAGGGTGACCAGTCCTTGTGACTGAGGAGGCAAGGCAATGCCGGAGAGGGAGCATTACTTCAACCCAAAGACTGACTTTCGTTTGGCTATAGATTGGGGATTGCATGACCGAGCCTTAAGGGGACATGGGAAAGGGACAGTAGGGCTCTTCTTATGCCTGTGGATGAAATTGAGGTATCACTAAGTACGGTGTGGACCTTAGACAAACGAACGAGATGCCGAAAAATAACCCTGATTTCGGTAGGAACTATCGCACGGAAAATACCGTATCCTAAGCATTTTGGCTCGTTCGCTTAACATTTAGAACACTGTGCGGGGGGGGGGGCTCTTGATTGACACACGACAGAGAGAGCCGACCGCTCGCGACGGGGACAGAGAGAATGAATGGCAAAACTATTACATCTTCTAAATATAGGAAAATATAAAAGTAGTACAGGACCATCTTATCCCGATATACGTAGAACATGTCTTCTTTACAGACTGCCGTCGGTCGATCGGGGGTTACGGTAGATGCGGCGGGAGTGGAGCTGTTCCGAGCCCGAAGCGCGTATCCAGTTACGATCAAGGAAGAGCCGGTGGTTGGTTGGGCGTTGGGGGGGGGGCTATAGGTAGAGCATGTGATTCATGTCTTTTTGTTGATTATATTTCAGATCCCACAGTATGAAAAGGCATAGGCTCATTGTCAATTGATCATGAAACGTAACCATCAAGAAGACACGAATGAAATGCTCTGCTGATAAGCATATGAGTCTGAAAAGGTTTACGGATCCGTATGGGCCTCCTTTAACTGGAAGGCAGCTAAAAATCTTGCATCTGTGTCGGCGTCGTTCCAAAACAGCGCACGGAACTCTAAGCATTTATGCAGATGAGTTGAAGCTGCGCATAAATAGCTATCTTTGTTATATGCCTTGCACAATTAAAGAAAGGCAGTTATTGTTAAGAAAAAAAACAATTGTATAATATGATGCTTTTGCTTCTCCTGTGCAGACGCCCATCTCGTCGCCCGGTCGTAGTAGCGCCGCGAATGCAACGGCCACCTCATCCCGCGATGTCCCGTCGTCTGTCGCTTCTGCATTGCTGCCTGTGAAGAGGAAGAGAGGAAGACCCCGGAAGGGCGAGGAACCGGTTAGGAAGCCAGTGCCTAACAAAAAGAAGCAAGTAGTAATGCTCGGAACGATGAGAAGAAGCGGACGACTGTCGGACTAAAACATATGTTATTCGTGATGGAAGTTTAATAATTGGCACATTTCTATCGAATGACTCGCGCCTCGACTCACTGCGTAGTGCGCCGATTTTTTTTCGCTTTCTGCCACCTATATCTATTCGATTGTCTTTTGACCCGTTTTCTTTCACCGCTCTCATGTTGATCTCGAGCTAAATAATACCCCCTCTTCTCTCCAATGTTCTCCGTACTGTTTTGATTATGATCCGCGTAATCAGTGATTTTCATATGCTTTTAAACTTAAAAGTTTGTCAGCTTTAATCTTATTCGACCTAATACTCGTTCCCTTTTAGCGATTACTCATTTATGTTGTAATACATTCTTGTACTCTGATTTGCGATAAAAATCCATCTCTAAAGCCTACTTATATTTTCAAAAGGTTTAGAGCCGTACTAATATATCTATTCGGCTACTAACACTACGTCCTGCTGCGTAGAATAGAGTCGTATGCAAATTAAGAGAGTGTAGGCGAGAGAGCATGGAAATTAGAGAGACGCAGAGACATTCGGAATTTCGGAACACGGACTGGTAAAACGTCGTGTACTAATATATGCGTATAGAAAACAACTGAAATATGTAGTTGCCTTTTAGAGGTCTATGGAAAATGCTGTGCTACCGTATGCGGATAATGAGGTGATTCGGGCATTGTGGTGCAGGGACAATAGTATAGAACGATTAGTAGATCTGGTATTATTGTCAAAATGTGAAATTCGTAGATCAATGTGCAGATACTGCTATCCACAGTCGATCAGGAATACATATTTGGTACTTGTCAACTCTGACTTACTAGATCAGTTTTTCCGCTAATAGAAAGTAATCCGTTCAGTTAGATGTCAAGTGTACCTCGGGCCAATTTCTGCATCTCAACGACCGGACAACAATGCTCATCACGAATTTCGTGAAGGGAATGTGGATTGAGGTGGGCTGGGCATAAGGTAATGGATGCACGAGTTTATGGTAGTCTTAAAGCGATATTTGATCTAATACGAAGCATACAGGCACCATTAAACTGAAGCAGGGACAGTCCTACAGATCCAAATATAATACGATGTTGTCGCGCACCTAACAATACATAAGTAATTAAAGAAGATCCATTCGGAACCGTAATCTATTCAGACTCCTGAAGGATTAAAATAGTTTCTCTTCTATGCACTCTGCTCTCTCGCTATGCAAATCAGTCTCCATTAGCATGAGACTACTTTACTGAATGGCCCTCTTTTAAATAAAAAAATCCATGCAGGTTACCCGTGAATAGTCTGCCCAAAACTTCTTAAGAAGATTAGCCTGGAAGAAGGCGGTATTGGAACGCGTGAGACCCCCCCCCCCGAGTGTCCTCCGCCATGGATGAGGTGTCCGTCTAGAGTTGGAGGCCCTTTTTAGACGATAAACCGCAACAATGTTGCGATTTACAAGTTGCGGTGTAACTGCTGTTAGAGCTGACAACAAAGTTCCCGTCAGTGAACTCATTCCTGCTTCTTCTGCGCCCTTTTCATACCGCTCCTCCGCGCTCTCGCTAGAATAGGAATAAGAAAACTGAAACTTTTTTAACCATAGTCTTTCTTACTCCTAATACTCATTCGAATACTGCATTAGTCGTCATTTCAGCCATGGAGCTGGCCAGGTACGGTACTCAATAGGGCGGGCAAACCGGATCACTCTCCTGGGTTAGGTATCACCATTTATAGACGAATGAGTAAGCGAAGTTAAACACAGCCAAATGAAAGGCAAAAAAAGGAACCGGGTTAGCCAGCCTAATACTCCACTTGGCTGGCAGTAAGTATAGTGCTTAAGGTTGCTTGTTAATTACATAGTCATTAGACTTTACGAATATAGGTCGCATCTTTATAGCTCTCTTATATCACTATAAATTACGTTGCTTGCAAATGGAAAGTAAGTAAATGGTTGATGGGGGATTCTTTTCCTGTCAGGTTCATCCTCCGAATACGGTCAGCCGCGCCATCACCTGCTATTGCCGATTCGCGTGAGCTCTCAACCGATCGCTTCACGACACACGTTTGCTGCGTCTACAGGAAACCCTCTGCTACTCATTAGGTGGTGACCTACTACATCACTCAAGCATAGATATTATGAGTATTGCATTTTTCTTCAAGGAACCTAATAATAATGTCATGTAAGTTTTTAGCAGGCACCTCCTCATCGACCGTACATGCATGCACCGGACTGCACTACTGTCCGACCGGCAAACACCTTTACCACAGGGAGTATGCATACTATGTCATGGTTGGAATGGAAATTGACGTGTTGATTATTGAAAAAAGTGGGTCTAAACGTTATTGGGCGTTTTTCTCTCAAACTCAAGCTTGCAGGTTCTCGCAAGTGATGTTGTCGGAGCTCAATCTGGGAGTACGGTAGCAGAGGTGGACGGACCAAAGCAGGAGGGGTCAAGGAGGAGCCGACGGTAAGAGTGCTTCACGTAATTTAACGGCTTGAACTACCTTCAAGATTTTCTCCTTTCGCACCGCTTTTCTCCATTTGCATAGAGTATTTTTATAGGAGGCGATTTGTTGGTGACATGCTTATGATATAATTGTACGCTGGTTACCGTACAATAGAGTGCGTCTATCGCATGAGATAAAGTGATTAGGCACTCCGAGAGAGTGGAGAAGGGAAAAGAGAATGAGATATGGGGGGAATGTAAATGTATTCGATAGTCACACTCTACCGTACAAGTATGCGCTCTTTGAGGATAGCCAGTGCGAGGGTCCCATCGCAACTCCCATTGGAGCGACCAGCACTCATTGTCAGATTCCCCCTGGGCAAGAACTGGTAGCAGAGACCCGGAATAAGGTAAGGCCACCATGTTTATGATTGGGTGAAATACGAATTCGGTATATGCTGTAATTGGTAATTCCCACGGCACGTATGATCCCGCCAGACATTTAAAAACGGAACATGCGCCAGGTATACTGTAACGGAATTTTAAATTACCACCTGTTACTTTTCGCACTTTTCGTTGCGAGAGTACGCACGCCTAGAGCAGCGACGAGCGTCGGCGTGCGCGTCGCCGCCAAATTTTTTTTGAATATCAGAACTCTCGACGCGAAAAGTATCACGAACTGAAATTTGGCCATGTTCCGTGTCTAATGCAATTTAAATGTCTGGTCTGGGCTCATTTAAGCGCTCGTGCACGGTGGTTGATTTGGGGCGGATCGATCGAATATTCCTACGCGAGCGTGATTCAGAAATTGGGATGGGTGCCTGTGCTAGATAATCGTACTGTAAATAGAGCATACGATTCTCATAAGCGATTATGTTTCAGGCTGTATATAAAATGGCAGACCCATCGCTTATACAGATTTGGGTGAAACTTATTCCTCAAAAAGGCCCGAATCGTATGCGCTAACTGTAAAGCGCTTGTTAGGACGGCTGCTTAGGCTTAGCTTGTTAGGACCTCTTCTAATTATACAATCTTCGAAAAGTATTAATACACCACCAGTCCGTGTAATCTCCGCCTCTTTTAACGGTGTCCTGGATCCCGGAGGGCGTCGATTGTGCGTGGGCCGGTCACCACTTCGCCGTGCGTCTTTTCCGGATGCACCTGGACCGAACCTGAAATTAGGGTAAACCCAGCCGTTTAATTACATTATGAGACCGAGAGAGTGGTGACCAGAAGCATGGAAGAATGCAGAGAGTCAGACGATGAATACGAGCTTGGTTCGCAAACCCTAGCGGAAATCCAGTTCCGGATCATATTTTTCTCTTCACTCATCATCACGTGAACCATCTTAGATTGTGCTTTTTTCTATCTATGATAGGGTTTCGTCGTTAAAAGCTGCGTTTTCATCTGATTTCAACGGGCGGTTTGTTGAAAATTTTCAAATTTTATCTGCATTTTAACGAGCCTACATTGGCTTGTAGGCGAATACTGCTAGGTAAATAGGCGTACCCGACAACTCGCAAAACGTCCATTTCGCGAAACGCAAAAGGCCGACGGTGGCGGCGCTTGCGAGATGTCTTTTTTAGCGAGTAATCAGGTATGCGGCAAATAGAGCACTCATTCATGACACGAATGAAATTTTTTAAAAGTTAGTTATTGAATTCATAAAGGTGATGCATGGGAGGAGATGGCTACCGTTCACCTGTACATCTGTGGGCGACGAAATTCAAGTGGTCGCGGGACTCTATATACAGGTGAGTGGAATTGAGAACCGGCAAAATTTTTTTGAAAGAACTTTTTAGCTCCCTTGTGCTGTTATATGTGAAATATTCGATTCCAAATATAGTTTCCTAAAATTCGTAGAATGCTATACATTCTCGCGGCATTCCGCAAAAGTAATTGGAGAAAAAAATACGTGAATTTAAACAAATAGCGCGGCGCGATTTGTCAAGGGAATGCCAATGTTACTATGGCTCGTAGGCATGAAATGGCTCGTTATAAGAAGCGGATAGTTGGATTTTCATTTCCAAAAAGTCACTTAAAGTTAGCTTCGTTTCCTTTCTCGCCACCATTTATGGGCGCGATTGTCCGATCGGACGTTAGGATGGGTGGCGGGCGGCACCAAGAAATGCTAGTGTAAAATGCTTGTTAGGATGGCTGCTTTTCATTTTCTCTAATTATGTGATGGTGCGCCTGCAGGCATTTGAGCGCCCGACCAGAACCAGGTATGCTCGCCGCAACGTCTTGCTGCGTAGAATAGAGTCGTATGCAAGTTAAGAGAGTGGAGGCGAGAGAGAATGGACATTGGAGAGACTCTGCAGAGACATTCGCAATTTGCGGAACGCGCGGACTGGTCATACGTCGTGTGGTCGGCACGCTGTTTGCACGTGTTCGTTCGCCTCTTGCAGGGCTACATCCATCCGATTCTGCGTCCGCATCCCTCCGCATCTGCAGACGGAGCAAAGCCCCCGAACAAACATGTCGCCCCGCGAGTTTCCCCCCGTACTCAGTTTCGTCCTCGCCCGCGCGCCCAAGGCACAGCTGCGACGGGTAAAGCAGAACTATAAGGGAATAGCAACCGTAAGGAAGCCGATGGCAAAACGGAGGAGAAAGAAGGAGATGGAGAAGTTGAGAAATAAAGCGGAAGAGGTTTTAACAGCATTTAACATCGTTGTCTGTTGGAGCCTTTCGTGTGCAGGAGGCGTTGCTGGTAGATTTATGCAGTGGTTCTTCCATATGGTATATATACATAACGACGGATAAATCTAGTCAAAATATTCTTCTGCAGCGGTCTACTCAATAATTGCAAAAGTTGCGGCGCAGTAAGCAACCCAACCACTGCCGTGCCCACCTATGGAACCTTTGCTTGATAAGCATCTAGTTTGCAAAGAAACTCGAATTGACAAGTATCATTTGTGCCATTTGCAGGCCAGATTGGAAGCCGAGAACAAGGAAGGCGGAGAAGAAGCTCAGACTGGTGTAAGGGAGCCCGTTCCGGATGGGATGCGAGGAGGAGAAGAAGGGAAAGAGGAAGAGGGAGTGGATGTGTGTGTGTGGAACGCCAGATCGAAGAGTCGGGTGCAGTGGAATCAGTGAAGGAGGAGTTCCCGGTTAGTATTGGTGCTCTATTAGTACTCTATATTCGTGAAAGGATTAGAGAATGGCATACGTTATTATGTAGATGACGCGTACCGAACAAAGCTTGTATAGGTTCCGAAATGCTAGAACTTTACTACATTTTTGTAAATAATGTAGTCGATATTTGTTTAAATTCAGTTTTTTTTCAGCAACAGCCGTCTCCCCTCGTACTAGCAGAGCCCACCGAGGAAGGGTAGAGACAAAGGATTCTTTAAACTGTCTGTTTCTAGACGTAGACTATTCTATTCTAGACTTGTTTGTTTTAGTATATCAGGTTCTTTTCGTGTCTGACTCTCAAAACGTTTTTGTCCTATTGAATTTGGTGATGCACGATTGGTTGCGTATTCCCGGGTAAGGAAAGAATAGTAATAAACTTTTGATCTCAAATTTCTCCTCTCGATTGAAATGGTTGGCAGCCGTGAGACTATATCTGTATTTTCTCGCTTATATTACACTGATATTACCTAGTCAAGGTATCATCTACCAAGGGACAGAAGAAAAAAAGTGGCAATGATCGACGATGAGGCTATGGTGAGGAAAACTTGCACGAAATTGGAATACATTATTAATCCCGAATTTTTCGCCTTAGGATTACTTACTTTTACCAAAGCAACGTTTTGGCTATGCCGAATCCTAGATTAAGATGGGTAAATTATGTAGATCCACCAAATCAAATTGTATGCTCTCCAAACGGCCCGTAAATTAATTTTTTTTTCCAGGAAGAGTGCGAATCGCCAATGGCCGAGGACAACAGCGTAACTGAGGAACAAGCGTGCTCCCAGGGGAAAAGGCAGTCGTGGATCTCAACCGGAATCGACTTGGCCTGGAACAAGAAGCCGTTCATCGTGCGGCTGGTTGGGTGCACGTGGCAGAAGCCGTTGATTACGGTAATGGATGAGTAGGGCATGTGATTCGCGGCTTTTTGATGCATATGTTTCATACATCTTTCCTAACCGCGACGCGTCTCGTCACCAAAAGCAGCGAAACATGTTGGTCAAAAAGACACGAATCACATGCTCTCATGATGAGCATTCTTGGTGGACGGAATCCATATGACTGGTGGCTGTTGGGTGACAATTTGGCATGCTCGCTATCAAGCTTATTGTTAGTTTCAAGCCGCAACGACGCGCGGTGAAAATGGATAGTTTTAGCCTTTTTCTCCTCAAATTGCTGCCTAGAAGAAAGATCCGTCCCACAGCTAGATGTAGGTGGTAATCGAACGTACCTTACGGTTATCATACATGGGCTGACCTACCGACAATTATTTCAGTTTGGGGCGTACCAGTATTCATTCATTCATTCATTCATTCATTTATTCTTCTTGACCGGGGTAGGGATATAAGGTAAAAACGGAGAAGAATATCTGTAGTTGGTCGAGATGTCCGTCGCTTGTGGGGGCGAATCGGTGGTTGGGCAGTTAAAATAGGGGAGGGGAGGTACTATATACGAATATTAGAAGGGGAGGTGAGAATTGAATTGTTTTGTTTTACAATATAGTTTTTAAAAGCCAGGGGGGGCAAGTCAACAATTTGTTGGGAAAGAGAATTCCAATATGCAATGGATCTACTGGCACATGTGGTATGGGCAGAGCTAGAAAGAAAAGGGAGAGAGATACGAAGATTATGAGAGAAACGAATGGAGCGAGATAAAGGAGATATAAGGAATAACGAAGAAGTGCATAGGTCGTAATTATTATAAATACAATTGTATACAAATAGGATATCATTAACTGCACGTCTAGTCTGTAATGTAGGTAAGCATAACAGGGACAATAGATCGTAGTATGGAATATAGTCTATACCGCAGCGCGCGAATAGTCGTCTCGTGAACTGTCTCTGTTACTCTAATAGGGGACGAATAAAGGTCTTATAGGCAGTTACATATAGAGAAGCCGTGAGTGATTGGAAAGTTCTGAACATTATGTTTACAGCGGAACGAGCTTTAGAGCTGATCTTGTGAATGTGCGAGTGGAAAGAAAGATTTCCGGAAGACATAAGCACACCTAAATCCTTAACAATATCTTGCACTACCAAGGGTTGACCGAATAGAGTGTAAGTATGCCTATTAGTAATGGAACCAAAGTGCTGGACTGAGCACTTAGGAATAGAGAGGGTGAGATTCCAGTGGGTAGACCACTCTGCTATTCTATCAATGGCTAGTTGCAGATCAACAGAATGATCAGGGACAGTGGCAAATATCTTCAGATCATCAGCATATATACCATAGTTGACATTAGGCAGAATGACACTGGATATCTTTTCTTTTTTCTTTATCATTACACCTTACGGTGTGCGGCAGGGGGGATGAAGGAGGATATCACGTGGGGTGTGAGTGGGGACAAAAAGCTTCACTTGAAAAATCTTCACTATGTGGTAGGGCAGCCGCTACAGAAAGGGGAGACGAAGAAAAGAGACGATGGCCAACACACCGCCCTCACTTGCCAAGGCGAACAGAGGGATTGTTCATCTGAGTTCTTGATGGAATATGGCGGAGATGGGGGTGAAAGACGAGAGAGGAAGGAGAGCCGACCGTCCGCCGCGAGAACAGAGAGAGGTGAATGAGTAGTATATCATTAATGAAAAGGATAAATATTAAGGGGCCGATACTGGAACCTTGCGGTACTCCTGAGATCATAAAAGAAGGCTGGGAGAGGCAACTATATCTATATGGATCACTTGTGAACGATTGCATAGATAAGATTGGAAGCAATTTACAGCGTGCTGAGAAAGACCTAGACAGGACAATTTGTGAAGCAAAAGACGGTGGTCTATGGAATCGAAAGCTTTCTTGAAATCAAAGTATACAGTGTCGAAGGATTTCTTACTAGACAAGTATTTAACAAAGAGTGAATGAATGGGTTTCAACTAGTTGGGTACACGTAGATCGCTTATTCCTAAAACCCGCTTGGGAGGGATGGATCATACTGAGGTTACGTCTCTCAAGATATGAAGTAAGCTCCTTGATCACCAACTTCTCGAGAATCTTAGTCAGAGAACATGTGAGTGAAATTGGCCTGAAATCAGCTACTGTTTTGACCGCTCCTTTGGGGATCGGTTTGACAATGGCTGACTTCCAAAGGGGAGGAACAGACAAGGTGACGAATGACATGTTGAATAGTATGGATAGTGGAAGAGAGAAGGAATATTTGCATTTACAGTACACAATATTGGGTATACTATCTGGGGAAGTATTGACCTTAGGGGATATATCTCTAATGATTGATAGAATATTATGAGGCTCTATGTAGGGGAGCTCGAATAGATCATCAATAGGAGGAGGTGAGGGGAGAGGACAATGAATGGGTGGGGACTGCACTGAAGTGAAGTAGCTAGAAAAG
>LS844000.1:173521-186626 GCA_900490955.1 Micoletzkya japonica
GGAATATTTGCATTTACAGTACACAATATTGGGTATACTATCTGGGGAAGTATTGACCTTAGGGGATATATCTCTAATGATTGATAGAATATTATGAGGCTCTATGTAGGGGAGCTCGAATAGATCATCAATAGGAGGAGGTGAGGGGAGAGGACAATGAATGGGTGGGGACTGCACTGAAGTGAAGTAGCTAGAAAAGGCATTGCATTTGGATAAGGGGTCGACAAGGATGGAACCATCTACATCAAACATTGCTCTATTAGAGGGGGACGGACTATTCAATCGATCTCTACACATCTTAAAGAAAGCCTTGCTATGACCGTTAGAAACGACTCTATTCTCTCTGTCACATTCATAGGCTAGCAAAGCATGACGAAACCTCTTATGGAGGGAAAGAGACAATTGACTATTAGGAGTTACATCAGGAATCCTCTTTGCCGTTACCATATAGAATACGCACATTACGGGGGAATGCACTGAATTGTCTACGAGAACCGGTTGGAGTGTATCTGTCTATCACTTCGTTAACAATAGTAACAAATCTATCGTAAGCAATGACAACGTCTAAGTGAGACAGTGCAACTATCCAATCTATGGAAGCGAGAGCGAGATGAATGGCATTGCAATCAGAGAGGTGATACTGTCTAGAAGGGGGTCGACGTAGAATGGAAGGGGTAGGTGACTGAATGCGGAATGAGACACTAATGTGGTCACTCAAGGGCAGTTCAGAGACGTAGCACCTCAGTATTATTCCACTATGCTTTCTGGAATAATGTGGCGCCTACCAAGTTAAGTTTTTTTTCCAAAGTGAGAGGCCTACCACCGAACCGTCGGGTTCGTGCCCATGTATGGAGTAAGGTCTAACACATCATATAACTGTGGATTTTGAGGTGCACCAGAACGAGAAAAAGCTGGCGTTCGACTGTAGGAAGGATGGAGACAGCCTGCTGATCAGAGCTACACCTCGGAAAAGGGTCAGTGTGAATAGCGTTATCTGCTATTAATTTGCGATTGGTTTGTTTGAAAATTACGGCTCAGTATCGTCGTCCATTTCTCAGTAATAATAATAATATTATAATTAGTGATTATAAGTAATCAGTAAAAAGTAATAATAACTCCGTAATCAGTAGTTCTCAGTAACTTTAACAACGCTGCTGCACAGGGAACGGTCAGATTTCGGGCTCAAAAGACGCAAGATGCAGAGGACGGGTGCCTAGAACGGGTGTTCGACGTCCTCAACTGGCAATCTGACAAGATGACCTTCGAAGAGTTGAAGGTCATGCGGGGGCACTATGGAGGCAGAGCCGCGGTTAGAATCATGTATTTCACTAGTTTTCGACACTCATATTAATCGGTAGAAGAATGCTTCGGCACTAGCATGATTAGCGACTGTAGCAACTGGCCGTAGCTACTAGCCAGTGTTGAAAATGTTCCGTGAAAGAGGAACGAGTTGTCTCGTTTCCTATTTCTGACGGGAACGTGGCCTGCAGAGAGTCCAGGCAATGTGTGAATGAGCATTCACATCAAAAGTTGTAAAGCACAAAAAAGGCTAAACAGTTGTGATGTGATAGGTGTATACAGTAAATTGCAGAATGAAGCAAACACGGCATTCGAGGAGATGCACTGCGAGAGCGACTCGTGCGAGGTAGAGGATATAAGACCCGGTGAAATAAAGTCGAGACAGAATCTTGGCAAAAGAGCAAAAGAGCATGCCAAGATTCCACCTGGAGTCTTGGCGTTTCGCCTTTGTGGCAAGATTTCACCCTGTTTTATCTCACCGAGTCTTATATGCTTCGTTGCTGCTGAGACTGTAATATTGGAGTGCTCTACTTTTGGTTTTGTAGGACACGCCGGAAGTAAGGCTGCGCAAGGAAGCGAAAAAGCAGAAATTGGAGTGCATCAAACTACGGAGGGAGGAGAAACGGCTGAGGAAGAAACTTAGGTGGAAGAGGAAGCAAGAGAGGAAAATGGTCAAGATACTCTCGGAAGGAGTGTCCATAAGTCTTGATTTGGTAAGGATAGGTAAAGGAGAGTTGTGGCAATCCAGTCCATGTCAGGAGGAATATCGAAGTACAGTAGAGGGGAGGACCTTTCCTTCTAAGAAGAAGAAGATTTGAAGAGCTTTTTTTTACGACGAACTGTGTCATGTACTTTTTGTTTCGCATAAGAGGAATTGTCTCATCTTTTAATAAGCCAGATTGATGCTTGCGATACTCTTTTGCTTTGTTACTCGCGTGATGTGCCGGCACACCACAAACAATCGTTGCGGGAACCAACGAACTCGCCGGCGACTCGTCGCACAGCTGAGCTACCATGTTTTTTTTCGGATTCAGGGACTCGGATATACCCGAAAAGCAAGTAAAACTATGCGAAACAAAATTAGGAGGAATCCGACAAAATTCAAAAAGACAGAAAGAAGTGAAAATTTAAAAAAAGATTAGTCCGAGGCTGAACTTCGCCAATTTTGCGAGGGCATCATTCTTTAATTACGAGTCAGGTGTATATCCTCGAAAACTACGTCAAACCACTAATAAAAGTTAAAGGGCCCCTCCAGGCAATATCTACCATATGAATTTTTTTGACATCATTGGATAGCTCTCACTGTCCTGAATCTCATCCTCTCTCCTTTTTCGTTGAAGCTTCGCCGTTGCTGAGAAAAGCTGTGCAAAGATTTCTCTCGCTGTCTGCTTTTCTTCATTCCTCTCTTGCCTCTCACAATCAATAAACCGCTCTTAATTGGTTATCTCTTGAAATGAATGAGATGGTTGGAGGGACCCTTTAATATAATGGTCAAAATAATATTATAATTTTGTAAAAGCACAGAGTAAAATTTAAAATAATCGTACTGACTACGATAGGCCACAGCCGGATGACCCTACCTGTCGCCCTACCCTCGCTTGGAATGGACTTTTGACTTGGCATGCCAAATTTCAAATTTAGGTCAAAAATAAGTTTAAAAAATGCTACAGTATCTATCAAAATTTGTTTTCCGTTCAAGACAATAATCGGATAGGTCCTATTCATTTTTATCCGACTGTATAGGGTCCGTTTTCTCTTCCTTCTTTTCACTCTTCTTTTCTCCAATCGGTGTCGACTTCTCCTCCTTCTTTTCGCTCTTCTTCGGTGTCGACTGCGCGGTTATGAAAGATGCGTGAAACATAAGTAACAAAAGTACACGATTCGTATCCTCTAATTGACAACTAATGTTGAATTTACTCCACTCCGGCTGAATGAATCTTAACCAAATTTCGCCTGCTCTTTGGATAAGTTTTTTTTGTAAAACACCACAGCGGAAACCGCCAATCGCTAATCGAAAGCCAGTATTACGCTAGAGGGCCCGGAATCTGAGATATGCCCGGAACGATTATATCTTCCCTTTTTCTCTACTATACATCATTGGGTGTCCCAAGTCGCCAGGAACATGGAAAAACTGGTTATTAGATCCGAAAAAACTCATTTAGAAAAGTTATTCAATAAGAAGCCGAAACTTCTTGATACTGGTGCGAACTGCTGTGACGTGCATAGATACGTACAGTGTTTTTTTCAATTTATGGAGAAAGCCAAAAACATACCTGTTTCTCCTGTTTTTCCTTTTTATCCACATTCGCTTTCTTGTGCTTCTGAAACGAGAACGCTTTTTTCCGGTGTGCTGAGCACTATATAGGCATCTAAAAAAACGTTGTCCTACCATATTCGCTCCTCGCATTCGTTTTTCCCTACTATAATGAGTCCGACTCCTTTTACCACGCACACTGTGAGTGTTTTTTACCACGCATATATGGTAATTTTCACCAGCCTGTTCCCAGATGGTTTACCAGTCTGTTTTTTTCCTGTGCGCGATCTGATAATCATCTGTAACCAGATTGGTGTTGATCTGGGAACAGATTGGTATGATCTGTAATCAGACTGGTTTACATAAGGTCTGGAACGAGATCGGTAGAAAAGAACCACTTGAAACCCAAAACCTCAGTTTATGCTAATCAGCGCAAGTCTGAACCAATATTTGAATACGAGGATGAGTAATAGGTGAACAATATCGTCCTCGTCCCACTCTCACAGTCCACTTGCACGCAATCGGTCGTCGTGCTGCACACTTCTGGGAAGGATTGGTCCGAGAAGCGGATACCCCTCCCCCTCCCCCATTCTCTTCACTCTGTGCCATCCCCTATCCCCTCTGGAGACTACAATTCTACTTCTATTATAATTATGTCTCGTTTCGGCCTGCCCGATGATAAATATATATATATATATATATATATATATATATATATATATATATATATATATATATTATACTATGAATAAGAAATATGAGGATGAATAATATAATATGAATAATATATGTGGACTAGGTCGAGTACGAACCCCATAGAAGACGCAGAGACCGATGGCGATAATAAGGGCAACGGCAACGCTGATTCCGCCGACGATCGCGCCAACATTCATCCAGCTTTCGACATCTAAGGGGAGGTAATATTATGGAGGAAGACGAACGTTGGGAAATCTTTGCAGCGCACTCCGCTAAATATAGCAAAACTCTTTTTTTTTGGCAAAATGCCAGCTTAGGCAAACGGACGGCTCCGGTTCAAGTTTTACATTTGTTAGCGGAAAGAACTGCGCAGCTCTCTCAACGTTCATCTTCCGTCAATAATACATCACGGCTAGACAGCAGGATGAGCAAAAATCCTGATTCGAAAAAAAGACACTCTAGGCCTCAGTACGGTCATCTGAATGTGTGAGATACGGGGTATTTTGTAGATTCAACCGAGCATTCCCCTCCCCCCTAAAATATGCAATGGCATCGCATGATCTCCACCGTTCTCACATCTACACCCATTCTCCCCATCCCTGGCTCTTCCCTTCCTGCTCCATTGCCAGGTGTTATTAAGTAGACGGTCTAGACTTCAAACTACCTCACGAGATGTACCGTATCTCTCACATTCAGATGGCTGTACTGAGGCCTAGAGAGTCGTTTCGAATCGGTATTTTTGCTCATCTTGTTGTCTAGCCCATATTGCAATGTTTCCAAAGACTAACCCAATAATGATTTTTTCGTGGGACATTTCCTTTAAGGAGCCGGACCACGAGTTTCTGGCCACATTCGCTCTTTACGTTATTCCGTAGGTTAAAGTGTCGCATTCGAAACTCTGGACATCATTTGAAACCCTCATGGGTTTTAGAAACCGGTGGAGAGTCAATGGATAATCATTCGAAACCTCATACGAAACCCAGGGTTTTGCATGGGTTTCGAAACCCATTCGATACATTCTCTCACAAAAACACCAAGCCCATTCTGGCCATGTATCGAAACACCGCTCGCAGCAAGCGAATGCTTCGAATGAGTTTCGGTTTCTGTTTCGAATCCGACATTCTACAGTAGACCTTATGCTGTTCGGGTATTCCAAATTTTCATTCGCTCTCCGCGGAGTACTGAAGGTACAAAGAGCAACGCGCTTTTCACAAAATTGGATATATTAACTGACTGAGATGAGGTACAGCTCCGATTCATTGACAAAACGAATTTTCACATTATCATTTTCTTCTCGTGGACCGGCTCCTCATTATCCCCACCCCGCGCCCCCTGTTGCATTGGTCGGATCACTGTGCCCTTTAACCTCATTATCCAAGAAGAAAATATGGGTTAGAATGGATCACCCGCAAAAGATCATGCGATTCAGACGAATGAAAGGAGTCACTCTCTAACCCCATATCCGCAATTGGGCATTTCATATATTTCATCCAATACAATCAGGCGATTGAGGTATGGGTTACAGGAAGAGTCTATTCTACGGATTGCCCTAATGTATACCTTTGCAGTCCATCTTCCACACTTCGACTCCCTCCTTGTCGATCCAGACATTTTTGCCCGCCCTCCGCTTCCATTTGCACGTTACCTCCACTTTTTCTTGGGTAATGCGATCCAAGAGAATCTTGTCCTTTGGACACTGAAACGGACTTTTTTGTACGTACAACGATTTTTCTTCTCAATAAAGTCTGTGCATAAGTTCTGCAACGGAAAATTCAAAGCTTTATAACTTTGTTTGCTTGAATTACCGATTTTGCTTTATTCCATAAAGGGGTAGAACCTCCTATAACATTCGATGTAAACATGATGTAAACATGATATAAGCTCTTGAAGCTCCGTCGTTCTTGAGTTATGTCGAGCCTAACCAAGTTCCAACTTCGTACCATCATCTTCTACGAGTGACTACGAGGCTCTTCTGCAGCAACAGCCCATCATAACATCATTGCTGCACTTGGAGAGGATGCTGTCAACAAGTCTACCGTATGTCGTTGGATGAATCGCTTCGAGGAGGGAAATGTGGATCTCGAAGATGAACCCCGCCAAGGGCGACCGCAGACCCTCGATGACGACGCCATTCTCCACGCTGTCAAAGAGAAACGGGAAGCAAGCAGCACCGAACTGTCGAAGACCCTTCACTGTGACCATTCAACCATAGTTCGACGGATCAACGATCTCGGATACAGAACAGTTGTTGCCCGATGGGTTTCCCATAGGCAGACTGACAGTATCCGCCAGTGCTGGTTATTTGTTTGTCAGTCTCTCCTTCTTCGCTCGAACAGGAAATAATTCCTGGAGGATCTAGTGACCGGGGATGAATCCTGAATACTCTACGATAACAGTACTCGGGTCGCCGTCTGGATCCGTCGTGGACAGGAGCCACCAACTCAGCCGAAAGCGGAGCTGGGATTCAAGAGGAGTCCTATTCTACCACCTATTACCGCAAGGAGAGACGGTCAGTGCTCCCACCTACAGTACTCAACTCCGGAAACTCACGGATTCTATCAAGGGAAAACGGCCGAGAAGAACCTGCTACCTTCTACCTTCTACCTACCTTCTACACGACTATGCAAGACCCCATGTGGCAAAGTTTGCAGAACTTATGCACAGACCTAATAGTAATGTTTATAAAGCATCAGTACATTCTCCTATTCCTAAAATGAATGAAAACTCTAACACGTACGTAAACAACGTCACAGCCTCCCTTCTCTGTAATAGGAACTTCTGCATCAGGGCAGGCCTTGCACGCTGAATTCAATGATTCAGTCAACATGAATTCAAAGATTCTGTCAAGATTAGACATTGATTTAGAAAACTCTAACTAAACTGGTTGATACTTTGGATTATAGTTCGTCACTGTTAATAATGAGTGAGCTTTAAGCTTGTAAATACTTACTCGTACTATCAATGCAGATCATGTTATTGACGGGACCACGAAGCTCAGCTCCGTTCGGTTTGCGGTACCGTCCCATATCACAGACAGCTGACTCCGTAGTATACCACTGCTTTTCAACCTTGTACCTGCAAGCAATACTGGACATTAGGGTTTGAAAGCCAAACCTTTTATTTGCATTACGAGACCGAGAGAGTGATGAGGAGCAAGGAAGAATGAATAGAGTCAGGCGATAAATGCGCGCTAATCGTGCTTGGTTTTCAAACCCTACTGCTCACATCATTGACATTGCCGAACGATCAGGACGGGAATAGTGCCGTCGAATCAGAACCTTTGCCCTCAATAAGATCCTCCCCTCTCTCTCTCGAGAGAGATTTTTTTTCGAGAGAGAGAGACGGATCTGAATTGACGTTCTGGTTCTAGTTCTGGTTCGACGGCACTAGATGGAAGCGATATCTTTCGATCTCTAGACCCCGATTGACAAGAATGTCCAACCATAATTTTTTGGGGGCGGTGCAGTTGAAAACTGTGGGGGTGGCTGGGAAGGACACTACGGAGCAGATGGGCTTGCCGGCTGTACAAATAGTGGTAGAGGGACAGGCGGGAGCGGCTGAAAATGCATTCAAATATAACTGTCTCTTTGCGCTTGATCATGGCCGAATGAATGAATGAACTCATATATCAAAAAAAATAAAAATGAATGAATGAACTCATATATCATTTTATCATCTTTCTACCTCCAACTAAGTATGTACCCATCTATGACGTCATGAACACGACTTACGATACTTGATGAACAGGTCCTTGAACGTTTTTTGATCCATTGTGAGCTCAGTTTCATTGAGTTTAATTGAAAGCGGATACTTGCCGTTGAAGACAAGCGTTTCAATCTAAATTAGAAAAACTATAAAAAATTTCAGAATTTAACTATTTAACTATTTTCTAATTAAGAACATTATTATTTTTGAAAAATATTTTTGCAGATATGCTACATAAATACTATCCACTCTTTGCTTGAGAATAATATGGAGCTTATTCATTAGTCTTGCAGATATGGTTGCGGAAAATGTTCCGTCAGTTGTCCTTTTGTTCAGATTTCCTCGTCGTGAAGGAGATTTTAATACTACTTTGACAAGAATACCGTGAATATTGTAATAAAGTGAGAAAGGTATTTATATCAACGCTAGTATTTGCGTAAAAACATTTTAAATAACTCATTTTTGATCCCGTATTAGCATATTACGTAAAATTATAAACAAAATATAATTTATTCACCGAGTCATTCGGACGTTCGGGCGGCGGTTTCCATGTAAATTTATCGTGCACGTAGTTATCACTTTCACCCGATAAGACGTGGTGAGTAGTTTTGCCTTAAAGGACCCCTCCAGGCAATATCTACCATATGAATTTTTTGGCATCATTGGAAAGCTCTCAATGTCCTGAATCTCATACTCTCTCCTTTTTTGTTGAAACTTCGCCGCTGCTGAGAAAAGGCTGTGCAAAGGTTTCTCTCGCCGTCTGCGTCTCTTCATTCATCTCTTGTCTCTCACAATCAATCAACCGCTCTTAATTTGTTATCTCTTGAAATGAATGAGATGGTTGGAGAGACCCTTTAAATATTCTTCATATGGTTGAGGAAAATGTTCTGTCCGTCGTCTCACTCCTACTTCCATCGAGAGAGCGAAGCGGTATTAAGATAGTCAATAATATTTATGATGCAGACGTTGATTCGATGCCTATTTTCAAACATACCAAGCAATTTTTCGGATGTGCCGCTACTGACAAGCATCTTTTCGGAAAGAAGAACACCAGCAGGAACTGATATATCCAGTTGGGTTCCAAGCGTTGCTTCGATGCGAAATTCGACTTCCCACTCCTTCTGCCAGATACGCCTAGTACACAGAACGTACGATTACAACCCTACATCTCACTGTGGCACAGAACTTCCCTTTAGAGAGCGCAGATACCGTAGTCAGATTTTGGGTTAAAAATCCATTCTCTCTACGCGTCACGTACACGTCGCGGTTCGCCACTCGCTGTGCATGTTGAATGTTTTGTGCGCGTTGATTTAAGCAGTCGTGCACAACATGTCAAAGAGTTTCATTAGCGTGTGCCGCGATGGGATATAAATAGCCTATCGGCATTTTAACTTTTTTTCGTTTTCAGCTCAGAACGTTTCCAATTGAAAATGAAGCGGAATTTACATTTTTCTCACACCTGCCCAGACCAAAAGATTATTATTGTTCGCTAGCCGAGCTCCACTAATGCTTAGAAATCGGCTGACTATGAGCTTACTTGAAGGTGACCCCGAAATTCTGGCACGTGCCTGTAGAGTATTCCACCAATTCAGAATCGCCGCATGTTCCCGGAGCCAGGCAAATCTGAAAAAAATAAAGTTCGAAGGAGACATATTTTCTTTTTTTGTTAGACTTGGTGTCGTCTAGAATGCTTCTATCGGATGTTAGCATTCGTTAGCAAATATTCGTTATCGAACGAAAATATTCGTTTATATTCGTTAAGAACGGAGAAAGCACCTTTTATACACTGCGTTGTCTACTTTTTACTCTGGTTGGAGAGGTGTGTCCTCGTGGCGTAGTGGTAAGGCGGTGTACTGGTACTATTGGCGGTCTGAGATCGAATCCATTCTCTTTATTTTGCTAATTATGAGTGAAGGACGTAACATTTTAACAGCAGTGTGATGTGTTCGGAAAACGAGAATGAAAAGCAAAATTAAATATATAAGATAGATCCGATCCCAGAGCGCCAAAAAGTACCAGTCCAAAAAAAATTACCAATACGCCACGAGAACACACTACTCCAACCAGAGTAAAAAGTAGACAATGCAGTGTATAAAAGGTGCGTCGACGTAGATCGACGATAACCTGACCATTCCCTTGTAAGAGATGATTCCCGAAGTGGGACTACATCGGGAATGATTCCGGAACTATTTGCGGAATACATTCCGAAAAGAGAAAGGGGGCGCCCCCCCCCACCCCCACCCGCTCTCTGCGGTCTAGTGGTATAAAATTATTGCCCGATACCTCGCAACTTCTAGTGTTTATCAACTATAGGTGATACTGATCAAAAAACTTATCTATGTTCCTTATATCGTAGAATGTCGCAGAATGAAATGGCAGAGTTTCAAAGTGCGCAAAATTCGCTAAACACCGTAGCGGCGGAATCACGATATACACGGTCCGCTTTTCCATTGATGATTACCTTTGTGTTTGTGCCGCATTCATCCCAGTTCATATCACTTGCGAAGGAATGGACACAAAACAATGAAAGAAGAACGAGGTAGATTCTCTGAAGAAAGTAATCATCGCAAGTACAGAGAGGAAAGACTAACAATAAGTGTCATATTGAAGCAAGAGGGCATTATCGGTAGTCAAAACATCCCCTATGAAATATTATCAACAGTGGGAAAATACGAATATTCCATATATTTGAATAGCATCATCTACTTTTCATGCATATTTTCCACTGCGGTAATTTGTTTCATCTAATCATATCATCTCCTTTTCATGCGTATTTTCCACTGCGGCAATTTGTTTCTACTACCGTTATTGTTATATTTATTTACCCACATACAGTTTAAGTAATGGTAGCAATTCTTGCCACCTCCCCACTATTTTTCTTTCACCCCTTCAACCACCTTCCTATTTTTTTCCTTAACTTTTGAATAATATCATTCTAATGACCAACCATAGGAGATGGACAAGCGACCACTTCGTGGAAGGAGATAGAATGAAAGGGATTGAGAGGGAGAGGAATAGGGTTTGAAAACTAAACCTTTTAATTGCATTATTAGACCGAGAGAGTGACGAGATGCATGAAAGAATGTAGAGAGTCAGACGATAAATACGTTAATCACGCTTGGTTTTCAAACCTCTCAGAGGAATAGATTGACGCTAGTGCCGTTGAATCGAGTCCTGGGACTCGAATCGCGTCCTCTCTCTTTGAGAGGATTCCATTCGCTTCCCCGCACCGGCCCGGGGCGATCGGAAGGAATCGAATGCGGTCTAGAAGACTCGATTCGTTTGGAGAACTTGATTCAGAGCAATGCTATATTTCCCATTTCTTGCCATAAATTATTATTTTTTCAGTTCCAATTGATGAATATGCGATCAATCATTGATCGTCGACCCACAGCTGTACGAAATAAGACACATTGCCAGACCTCTAATTAGTAAGATAAGGCACTGTTCCGCATATTAACAATCATCAAAAATTTAAAGCATTAGGGCTTTTATTTCGCTGAAAAACAACCAGGACTTGATTCAAGACTTGCTTGAATTGAGTCCACCATTCATTCCTTGCGAGGCGGAAACAGGGCCCCTGAAAAAGGGCAAACGAAGAAACGGGAGTCGAACCTACGTGGGCACGGCCCGTAAGTACGGGTGGTAGCCCCGATTTTCCGGCTGCTAGGCCCGAAAACTTTTTTGTATGCTTATGGAAAAGTAGAAATACGGTTTTGCATGACTGGTAACCAGAGGATAAGTACTCGTATTTGAAACCTATTTCGCGGTAGGGGTAATCTTTCAGCGGCGGTAGGGTGGGCATATACATCGAGAATTTAGAACAGCGGTGGTGTAATTGTGCAGTGCGGTATGGGTGATTTTATAGTAAACGACGGTTTTGCGGGCGGGAGGGGTCTCCTTCTTCTGATAAGGGCTGTAAACAGTTGTTCCACTCTCTAGTATTGGTCGAATATAGATAGTATAGGCTTTTTGTAACACTGCAGGATTCTTAGTTCTCAGAGCACGAAGTAAAAGATTAAGAGCTCTCTTCGCCTTGATAGATATCAGTCGTACGTGAGAGGAAAACTTGAGTTCGTGATCTATTTGAAAACCAAGGTCACGCGCTTCATTGTTTGAGTCGATTGCGCTGCCATTAATACTGTATATACGCTTGGGATTTGCTTTTCCTAGATAAAAAACAAAACATTTCTAATCAGCCAAAGGCAATTGCCATTCAATCGACCAGTTAGAGACAGCATCTATTGCACTTTGCATATTATCACCTGTTGCGTTCTTGTCTAATCCAGTGCATATCTTAATGTCATCAGCATAGTCCCGCACAATAACGCCATTAGCTTGAACAAGTGACGGAAGCTCAGCAGTATATAAAAGGAAAAGGAGGGGCCCTATAACAGACCCTTGCGGGATTCCATTAATTGTTGGAAAGGGGTCGGAGAGAGCTTCACCTACGCGCTTGAAAAAACTATTAGTTAGGTAGTTATCTATCCATGAAACGACTAGGTATGGAATATTAAATGATACAAGGAGTAGCTTTTTGTGAGACACTCTATCAAAAGCCTTGGCAAAGGCAAAATAAACAACATCCACAGGCTTGGAGTCGCTGACAGATTTTGTCCAGTACTCTAATGCATCTAACATTTGTAATTCCGTCGAACGCTTACTTCTAAATCCATGTTGTTCATCAGGAATAATCTCATAGGTTTCACATAGTTTTAATAGGTATCGACATAATAGCTTTTCGAATAAGCGGCAGAAGAATGATGTGATACTTAGGTCGGTAATTGAGAGGATCGGAGTAAGGAGGCTTATTCTTAATGGGAATTACGATTGAACGTTTCCAGAGAGAAGGAGCTTTAGATTTTTAGAAAGAGAATTTGAAAATGTATTCCAAGGGTATGGACAGCGGGACAGCTATTTGCTTAATGAAGTGCATGTCAATGTTACACTGGGCGAAAATATACCAACTATTTGGTATACAAATATACCATGAAACCCATCATGCATATTTTATACCAACATGTTGGTATACAAATATACCAACGGCACCCCCCCCCCCCCTTCTCGCCTCTCGCTCGCGAAAATATACCAACGACAGATCAACGAAAATATACCAATGCTGTCCTTCCCGGCCGGCCCTCCCCATCAAGC
>LS817013.1:7564-40655 GCA_900490955.1 Micoletzkya japonica
GCTGGAATACTTGGCATACCACACACTGCTCGAGCTCAATAGCTCTCGCCATGGCTCAATAGCCCTGGGCAGCGTGCGGCGCCGAACCCGTCGGTCCGGAGTGATAGGCTCGGAAGCTAACCACAATGCCAAGCGACACACAACAGGAATTGGCTATTTCATCCTCTTGAACCTTCCCATCCCTCACTCGTGCCCCCCCTCACTCTCATTCATTCTTCTTCGTCTCTCGCGTGCGGTTTGGTCGCTTTTTTCCTCTCCTCCTAACTTTATCTTCTCTAAACTTGCCATTTCTTCTTGCCTAGTCTAACTAAAGGATAATTTTATTTTTCAGATTACTGTAGCGACATGGAAGCGCTCATCCTTCTGTCCGAAATGTAATAACCGGGCCTAGATAGTATGGATGGCAGAATTGGAGGGACAAGGGCATACCTAGTGCACTAACCAAGTCAAATAAGTTATTTTGTTTCCTTGAGTAGCAGTCACTGTCTCGCTTTTATCTAACTGCCAATAACCGGGAAATAGGGTTGAAAAACCGGGTCGTTTTTGGCCCTTTTTCAGGGTTATCTTTCTCGGTGGAATACTTGTTACACCTTTCATTCTTGTAAATATGGTGAAGTTTATCCCAGGAAAAGGATCCGCTTTGCCAACCCTTACCGGGAAACAGCATTCTACTTACCGGACACGGTCCGTTGACACTGCTCACGTTGACTACCGTACCCTTCGTCTTGATGATGTGAGGAAGCGCAGCCTTGGTCAGCTGGATGATACTGCAATACACAATTCATGCAATCTGTAGTTGCGATTACTCGTTACTTTGAACTGTACAGTGAATCCTATGATAAAAGTATGTAAACCAATTTACCTGCGAACATTCGTGTCAAAGACCTTGTCGTACTGCTCAATCGGAGCCTCAAGAACGGGTCCCGCCACGAGAATCCCTGCCGAGTTGATCTGGCATACGGTAGAATAGTCTTCATCGATTGGCTTACCAGAGTATCGATCTGTCCAAACTTGTCGATCGTATTCTTGACAATCTTCTCGCATACGGTAGCCTCGGATAGGTCTCCTACGATAGTCGTGACCTGTATTTCAGGACTCGATTCCGCTTCATTTTGCATACTCTCAAGTGATAAATCCATCTCATACGTCTTGACGAAGTGCCAATTGTACGTACTAACAAATATATGTTTTTTATCTAAACAGTTCCCCTTCATACATTGTCCTTCGTGACTCCAGCCTCTACACATCTCTCGACGACTTCATTCAGAGCAATCTCGTTGCGACCAGTTAGCGACAGCTGAATGCTGTGCATTTTCAACGGAAGTAACATACGATCATACTGTTAGAGTTCAGCAAGAACTGCATTCAACGCTGATGGTAGAGCAGTTAAGGTTTACCTTTCACAGACTATTCTAGACTAACTATGATTGTCAGCCCTCCCGGCTACCTGATACTTCTTCGTCGCGAACAGAATAGCCGCAGCGCGCCCAATGCCAGATGAAGCACCTGAAGCACATTCGCAAGATTACTCGTGATTATGCATGGTCAATTACTCGCCATCTAGACTGTCTAGAGCGCGTTTATCGAGTGAGATAAAGCGATCAGACACGCCGATAGTGTGGAGAAGAGAGAAGAGAATGTAAATGTATTTGACAGTCGCACTCTACTCGCATCTGTGGATTCGCATACAAATAAGAATAGCGAGAGATCTCACCAGTTATCACAGCAACGGGCATTCTGGTCGCCGTAGAGAGGGACCTAGTGAAGAGACGAGATACGGGCGGAATCGCGAATCGCTTTGTCAGTGCGCGATAACACTGCCCTGAGAGTACCGTAGGTTACTGTGATCGAGCAGAAGCTTAAGACACAAATATGTTTCTGGTTGGGCTCTGTTCCACTACTACAGTACTCCCAATGAACCTTTAGAGCGATCGATAGATAACAGTCTCCTATGATAGCATGTTGCATAAGGTACAGTCGGGTTAGATGTGTCTACCCACTATCAAACAAGAGAACAACAAGTTTCGGGTCGACTAGTTCGAATCATTTATTGTGTACGTCTCCGCAGACAAGCATAAAGGTCTGAATGAATGAATACTTCCTCAAAAGGAAACCACAGAAATCTTTGATGAGAAACTGGACATAGCAAAAGAAAAGAACAATCCGAGAGTGTAGAGAGAGAGAATATCACAAAAAGGAAGGGTTAAACGGGAAGCGAGGAGAAAACGAGGCACATTCTGTAGGGAACTGGCGAATGAACACTCAAGAGTGATCTTTGATCTCTGCACTTAAGATGAAAACCCCCACTGAAGAAACAAGAACACAGTGTCGATTCACGAGTTCCACCATAAAAAGAGTAAAGGGATAGCCGCTTAGGAGGGTGATACGGAAATATGTCTCTTATAGCTTCTAATAAGTGGAATCAAAGAGAAGTAACAACGAATAGCATAGCTTTTTCTGTCTTTCTACAGTATACATTCAGGTGAATCTTAAAGGGAATCTAAAACAATCGATTGCATAAGGTTTATGATAAGTCTCGAGCTACAGTACAAAAAGGGAAGCAAGTTCATGTGGGACTCCATGGTATCACAACACTACAAACTTCTGTTCACAACCATAATAGTTAGCTACTTTACTCGGGGATGGAGGACAATGGGATAGTGTGTGTGTGTGTGGTGTGCTCTTCATAGGCTATGCACTAAAAATAATAATGATAACCATAAATATAAGGATGGTAGAATACATATAAATAGATAAAACTTCTTCACGCATGTGCCATGCAGGTTACGGTAATCCTAGAATGAAATTCTTATCCAAGACTGTGGAAGCAGGGGGATGGGGTTACGGTAGAATAAACTATAGTCCAGACCATACTCCAGCCTATAGTCCGTTGAACTTGGAGCATTCCCCATCGATGGTCCGTTGGGCCCCGTTCAGTTCGTATGACGCACGCAGCCGCATCCGCAACTGCAATTTTCGCATTTACAGATTTATACCTCTCCAAATAATAAACATTATTTTCGCTTCCTCCCTTACACACAGTCACTCCATTCCATCTACCGTACCCCCTCACCTGTCCTCCGGGTGTCAATCGTTTCACAACCATCATCTGTGTTATCGTACTGTCTCCGCTTCCTTGAAGAGACATGGACGAAGCGGGCTTCAGTTCGATCGAGAAAGCCTACAGGAAGGGATTGGCCAAGGATGAGGGTGTGGCATAAAGAACTCACTGTCAGTCAACGGAGAAATAATTAAATGTAACTAATCTATAATTTAAATGGT
This sequence comes from Micoletzkya japonica, assembly GCA_900490955.1. Lineage (NCBI taxonomy): Eukaryota > Metazoa > Nematoda > Chromadorea > Rhabditida > Diplogasteridae > Micoletzkya > Micoletzkya japonica. Next base: position 10,847 of record LS817013.1, read on the forward strand.
AGAATGAATTGTGAATTCAGACCTTCGTAACTGCGACTTGGGCAGAGAAATTGGAAACGGGAACGGGGTTGTTGTTGGTGACGACTAGCTTGAGTGTACACGACTCTGAATGTGTGCGCATATAATATTATTCTGCAGATCGTTAGCTGACTAAAACACTCTGGTAGAGAGAAAATCATATATGGGCACCGACAGGAAGTATGGGTGGTAGGCCCAATTATCTTCGGAATTTTACTTTGTTGGCTTATAAGTCCTTGGAAATTTCAATTGGTGGGCTTGATAATTTATGATTTCGTACTTTGGTAGGGCTGATTCTGAAAGCATTGCCGAGAGCCCGCGTATGGAGAAAATCATGTCTTACCTGTCAATACAACTATTATTGCACCCGAGAAACTGTGATCTAACAGGCTATACAGGTTACACAGCTATTGTAAAGTGAAAGCTAGACAAGAGTTGTAAAAAGCCAACCTGGACTCCAGCCACTCTCCACGTAGATCTGTCCCTCGATTCCTCCACTGTTCAAGGCGATCGATCCTCTTCCTTCGCTGCAATACATCAGCTCGCAAATCATTCCGTCAGTTGGAAATCTCCTTTGTCTCACACCCCAACACCTTGCACTCTCTCACATATTTCAACTTTCCCTCAAATATTTTGAGAAATCGGTTATTTGAACTGTGACGTCGCACAACGAGTTTGCAATACTCCAAGTATTCCATGATCGCAGTTCCTTCCGAACAAAGACTATCCGACTTACGGTGGTGGCTGAGCTGGTGCGGAAGAGCCGAATCCCCCGAGAAGGTCGAGAGGGTCGACGGAGGGCTGAGGGGCGGCTGCTGCAAGCAATATTATTGTCTGCCTTTCCTCGACCCGTGATATTCCACGTATTTCTGTATAACACTGACAGTTTCCCCTCTAAAGATAGTGATCACACTGTCTTCCTTTCTCTTCTCCTTTCCCTCTTTTCCTTTTTTTCTTTCCTCCTCGCTACTTCTGCACTTTTTGTCCGAGTCAGGAGTCGGCGGGGAGGGGGGGGGGGAAGGAGGGGGTCTACTCGAACATACGCAATCATATGGGTTATTTTCCCCCCTGGACCACAGTACACTGACAATACATGGACTTTCAAATCGCAAGGAGAGAACCGCGTAGACAACTTGGTGGGGGCTGTCACGGCATAACAATTGGTTGTGAGGGAGGTGTCTTTCATACAAAATCAGGAATATGGTAGTCCCCCTACTCACCCTTCTGTTCTCCTCCTCCCAACCCCCCGAGGGCTCCAAAGATGTCGACGAGGGCATCCGCATTGCCAGAGGCACCTCCCACAGGAGCACTCGATGGAAGGGAAGCACCGCCTCCTGTAAATATCGCAAATAATGTACACACTCAATCACTCGTTATTTGTAAAACTGTTTTACTTTTCAAATCGTAAATAGTAATTATAGGAAAAATGTAAAAGTGTGGAAAGATAATGATGTTTTGGAAGATAGTCGCAGATGTAATTGCTTAGTATATTTTCTCCCATCTATATAATCGCCGAGAAACTGTAAACCTGTTATATACATACCGTCTACAAACTATATCCTTAAAACTATCAATATCAATCAAAACGTCACGACTTACCCATAACATCAAGCAGATCATCGATGAGGTTGCCCCCTCCCCCTCCCCCTCCTGTTCCTCCCCCGGTTACCGATTGCTGTTCACTGCCATTCGCTTCGATCAGCGACGCCTGCAAGGCCATTCCATTCATTCTACCGTAACCTGGCAATGACTAGAGTCGTGTGAAGAATATGTCAAAGGAGTAAAACGTTCGACAAGACTGCCCAAACCTACCGTATCATCCCCCTACCGTACCTCATCCGCTCCATCGATCGGTGCGGCGGCCGCGTTGAGTGAATTGTGTGTGATAACCGGCATTCGCTCGAGGTACGCGGCCCTTCAATAAAAAGACTTCCCATTGACATAGGGAACCTCCACAGTTCACGGACTTCGTTCTAAAGCCACTGACCACAGCATAATTTAGAGCTAAAAATGAGTCCCAGCAAATTCCATACCTTTGATCGCACTGCAGCAAATGCGTGAATTCCACCGATCGTTGTTGCAATTCCAGATGGATGTGGGCTTGGTGCATCTCAAATGGTGATATTATCTTTCCAGATCAAACAAATTACATCTTTCAAATAAGACTGAAACGACGCATACCCTAATAAGTGCTCCCAATCGATCGAGAGTATGGGAGAACCGCGTAGACAACTTGGTGAGAGCTGTCACGGCATAACACTTGGTTGTGAGGGACGTGAGGGTGGAGGGAAGGACCGACTCGAACAGCTCAACCACTTCCGACTCTTCGATCTGGAAATGGCGGGGATTACGGTAAAGTCAGTTTGCGATAGGTATACGTAATGATAGATAAGCGAATACCCTGGAGGCCTCGTCGTCGGTTGGCACTAGTAGTAGATCACCGAATTCTCCCATCGTCCAGAAGGCAACCTGCACATCGAAGAATTTAGATTGATTACTGTAGTCTGATTTGTACTAGATGTACGGTTCGTACGCTATTCTGCCTAGTCAGTTATAATATTAGTCAGTTTGCGATTCGTCCCTCCTACCGTACCCCTCACCTGGAGCAAGGGCTGGGCATTGGTCTCAGCTACAGCTGCCCTGTAGAGGGCAACGGCCGCATAGTGTTGGAGTTCAGCGTGGGAAGAGATGAGTTGGATCATGCACGAGACCACCTGAATGGAGGAATATTCATCAAAAAATACTATTTAATCAAATGACTCGTTTCATCAACACTAGTTGTATGCTGGTTATGATTAATGCAATGACCGATTTGATGAACTGGTTGTTTCTCAGGAATATATATTACAGAATAAAGTGGTCTGTCGGTTCACAATGTATGTAACTCTTTCACTTTTACCGAACCGGATGTAAATAGACACAATCACGAGTAGTCAAGGAATCACTGTTCTTTTCCAACCCCGGAATTAATACAACCTCTGAAACAGCAATTCACCTCGTGCGGCACATAGTTGCCAGACAGTCGGAGTACGGTAATCATCGTGTCGAGATGCCAATCGTACGAGGGAGAGTACCTTGAAAACGCAAACTATTTTGGGTAATTAACGTATGCCATTGATAACCGCTTGATAGCCAACATTTCCATTTGAATAATGTTTTGTTCATTAGATTAGGTAAGTCTACACAGGTATTCTGACAACACAGGTACAGCTATGATTTGAATTTCCCGCCAAAACCGAGTTCCTTACCTTTCGGTAGCGATGTACATCTTGCTGGAGCATTCCGACTTGAAATCGGGATCGGCCGTTTCGAGGAAGATAAGGATTTCCTGTGGAAAACATTTAGCAAAGTCACAAATCAATCAATAATCGAAGCAAAAAATTAACCTTGGTCATGTGGGTAATGTTCGACTTGTTGATCAGCGCAAAGCACAGTTCCATCGCTCGTCTAAATGAGGACAAATACACCCTGTCATTTTTCGATGATATATAATTATCGATCGAAGAAACAACAAAATGAGGGTGCTCACTTCCGAATGGAGATATCGGGGTCCTTGAGACAGTCGACTACCGTAGTCCTATGTCTCTGCACGGCCTGGTAGTCGATGGATACGGTACGAAGGAGAGTGTTAAGAGCGACGTAGCGAATGTTCTTGTCGGGATTCAGGAGGAATCGACCGAGAATGTTCACGGCGAGAACACGAAGACCCCTGCAATATAACGTATACTGTAGCTTTGCAGACGATCCTAATAAATATACCAACCCTTTTGAAGTTCAATAAATAGATTGCCTTAATAAGACGTAAGACGAGAGGAAAAGCGTATAATCGCTGAACTACTAAATGAAGAAAAAAGAAAATACGTACGTCTCGGATCGAATCTCCATAATCGTCAGAACGGTTTCGTACAGAATGGCATTGCCCACGTTCTTCGCCGTTTCCGTGTTAGTCGCCACCTCAAAGCATTAAAGCTACTCCCTTTCGTCGTAGTCTTCAAGGCATGCGACGGTATTGCAACAAATGCTACACGTTCTATGGTCAATTTCGTTCTTTGAGCAGACTGAATCACGCCAGAAATCCGATCCTTCCTCACCTGTGCCAGTATATCGTTCATCTCCTCCGTTGCCTTCGCATCGTCCTTCCCGAGAATTCGCAGCAATCGTAGGATCTTCACCTGAATACGTTGGTGTGCACCTAACCAGGTGAACAGCGGTTTCAAATCGACTTCAAATAATGCCTCTAAAATTTTCGTCGATAGGTATATTGACAAAATGAAACGTTCAAACCTGTAGGAAAGGATCGGAAATGCCGGTGACATCATGCTCTGGTGAGTAGCCCGACATGAGAAGGTTCTTGAGGATTCGCACGAGGGCAGGGACTAACTGGAAGGAGGAGAAGTGGGTCTCCAATTGAATAGCTGGTTACTGTATGCCGTATGTGGTTCAACATGATATAAAAGCAAGCATCGTTGCAATACACGACTACCGTATCCATTTCAGATCTACCGTACCCTCTTGAAGTGGTCGAGTACATCGTGACTACGTTCGCACATCTCCGTTACGAGGGTTATCGCGGCGATGAGGACACCTATAACGGGAGGAATTCAGTTATACCAGTTTATATGACATGGTCAAAAACATTTTTTTAAAAAATCTTTTTTTATTGAAAAATCTAGAGGCAGAAAAGAGAGCATGCAAAAATATCTTTCTCGCTACATTGCAACCAAACGGTCAGTAAGAGACCATTGGGTTTCGTGTTTCATTATTCTCTTAAAATCTGCCGAAGAACAACGAAGATTCTTCTCATTGATAAATTCATCAAACTTATTGTCAGCCTTTACTAACAAATGTACAAACAATCACCAAAACAAGGCTAAAAACATTCATACCGTGGTTCTTCTCATTGAGCAGTGCCCTCGTACAGGGAATGAAGACTTCGAGAAGATCGGGGACTTTGCGAATGATACGGAAAGCACAGAGGACTGCCTGCAAGTTGAACACATTATTGATGGAGATTCGGGGAACAAGGGAAAAATACTGTAATTGATTATATTTTTCGGGGCAAGACCCCTCCCGCCCGCAAATCATCTTTAACTATTAAATGACCCATACCGCATCGCAAAATTAACTGCTGTTCTAAATTCTCGAGTTACATGTCCACCCTACCGCCGCCGGAAAATTACCCTACCGAAAATAAATTTCAAATACGAGTATTTATCCCCTGTCGGGGAGACGCAGCAATGGCTAGCCACTATTGATAAACAGCGTCTTTGTCATGCCAAATTTGGAACTTTCGAAAAATAAAATGTCTTTCATAGCAGCCATCGAGACAAGACTTTCGTAAACATAAGAGAAGCGTAAACAAACCTTCTTCTTGATATACGTATTGCTGCTCTTGACTAGCCTCTCCACTTCATTTGCCAGATCCTGAAAAGAGGGAAAACGTCATTCGCACTACCTTCGTCGCACTTTTCCTCTACTCGAAAGCACCTTCACGATACTGAGAAATTGCCTGTTTTACTCATCATTAGCTCATCGCTAGTCACATTACTGGGCATTCTCAAGCATGAACGCGGTAAGCTAATTAGATGATACAAACTACCGTACCCTGCACATCTCGGCACTGCAAATGGATCCGAGCGTGCATAGAGAGAGACCCGTGACGAATTGAGTCGACCCGTTGAGATCACTGCAAAGGGGATGAATATAAACACACATGATAAAGACGATTTCACAAAATAGAATAATTTTGAGACTGACTTCTTAAGTGAATTCGTGACAAGTAGATGGACCTCGCACCGCTCATCCAGAAGGAGCATAGCACCGAGATAACTGAAGATGATACTAGTCAACCTCTTGCATCATCATAGTTGCGAACATGTAAACTACTCATAAAAGGCTTGAGAAACAAATACTATAGAAATAACCGTACCCGATTCTCTTATCGGTAAAGCGAGGTTGCGCGACGAGCTTCATGCACTCCATCTACAAATAAACTATTATCTATTCTTATTTAGCTCAAGTGAGTAAAACGCATCAGTAAATGCGCATATCCCATCGGTCTAGTAATACAAGGGAATCCAATACCTGTCCGAAGTGCGCGGGATACCCGAGCATGTGAATGTACAACAACTTAGCGATGTTTCGACACTTCCACGGCGATTCGTCCTCCCTTTAAAGCAATGTTATACTGATATTCATAAACCCAATTTCATAGCAGCCAACACTAATTAAGAGACCAACCTGAAGTTCTCCCTGATGTTCGCACTTTCCCTGTCCACTACTGCTCGTTCTTCTGCCATGGTGCGGGCCGCGCGAACCTATAGCGAGATATCGTTGATACCAAAAATTACAGCTATAAAGCAATAAAATCAATAAATCTACGGTACTCCAAGCCAACACCCACCTGTCGTATCAGGTCACGTAGTCGCATTGGCGTGCCGAGCGTCCTGCAAAGAGTTAATTAGTTTCGACGAAAAATCATATATCAAAGATCAAAACACATCCCCAAGACACATACTTGTTCACCACCTCGACCACACTCCCCAGCTCCTTGGCCGGATTGTATCGTGGTCTGCGACACAAACTACTCCCTTCCATGTCAATCCACTGCGAGATGGACTCCATATCCCAGAAGACGGATCGTTCCCGATTGGACAGAGCCCTCATCGCAGCTATCCCGGTACCCGGATAGACGGGTAGTACCATGGGACAGACCCCCGACCACTCGCCACCGAAGACTAGAGCACAATGCCACAGACTCTTTCGCAATCATCCCATCATTTTCATTTTCGTTTTCCCCGTTTATTCTCCAATCAATCGGAAACTGCATTACCGTCCGAGCCGCGACTTGACTTCATCAATCTTCTCAATAGCCATTTCCATTGCAGTAGCCATGCCTTCGCTCTACTTCTGGCAGACTGTCTCCAGAGGCCAAAACAAGTAGGAATCGCGCGTCTCTCGATTACGACGCCTCCTCGCCTGCTAAGCTACTACTCTCACCTTCCAAACAAGCGAACTATCAAGGCCTAACCACCGAACATGAATAAATAATGACAATAAACGCGAAACACGTTGCACATTATTTCGGGCAGAATTTGGCCGGTTGCCAAGGCGACTAATAAGACGCGTCGCGGTCGCGTCACGGCCATTGTCCGTGGAGCAGGCAGCCGGTCAGATGCGTGATTTTTCTATCAGCTGGAAGATGACATTTTTTTGCTGTTTCCGCCCCTTTCGGTGTGGGTTTTCTGAACTTTTCTCTTCTTGCATCGTTACGTGCTTCTTCTGTATAATTCTTATTGATTTTCGATCTTCAGTTTTTGTTTGACTAGACTCTATGGGTCTTAAAATGTTCAATAGGAGTGGATTATTGGCCACGAGATTGTGCAGAGGAAGGAGTGACGTCAGAGTGAGTCAGTCGGCCCCCTTAGGGGGGGATACAGACGACCAGAGGCTATTCTTGACGTAATTGAAGGAGGAAAACATGGAGGGAGAGAGGGGGATGGGGGAAGGCGCGACAGAACATCGATCTAGTTACGAGGGAAAGAGGAAGGGAGAGAGGAGAAGCATGCAAGTCAAGTTGTGTCCGAATCCGTCCCTCGCTCTCTTTCCCCTTTCCCTTCTCCCAACCCATTATCGGTCGTCGCTTAGTCTCCATCTTATGGACACTCCCTCTCCACGACATCACCATGGCTTTTTGTCGGTACTCTCTCCCTCTCAACTCCCTCTCAACTCTCTCCCTTTCTCCACCCTTCCCTCTTTTCCCTCTGCCCTTTGCTCTGCCACGGGCTTCACTATTTGTCCACACACACCTCCCCTTCATCTCTTTCCTCTCCCACCCTCCCAACCTTCCGTAACCCGGCTGAAATACGTTTCAATCTGTTGTGACTACCAACCAAGGTCAGAGATGGAAAGAGACGGGGGAGAGGAAAGAGAAGTAATCGCTTTTACCGCGCCCCGACTGTCCTCTTCCCATTCACTAACTGTAGTTATGCGTATATCCTCCCTCCTCTCCACTATTCCTCTTCAATCGTTTGTCTACACCCTCTAATGTCCATCATAACCGTTCCAATCACGTGTTCCTCCTTCCCCTGTCTGTCCTTCTTCCCCAATTCTTCCCTTCCCCTCTAAATCTCAACCTCCCCTCCGGCCATTCCTTCTTGTCCTCAGTCCATCTTCTCTCCATTCCATTTGCCTTCCGTAGCCTCATTATGGCCTTGGCTCTCCTCCCCAGTACAAGCTTGGTATGAGTCATTCCGATGGAAAGGAGGACACAACAGGTTCCCCTTCCCCTGCTCTCTGCCCTCCGCTCCTCAATAGCTCACGAAACGCAACCGTTTCTTTGTTGACAGTCTGCTTCATCTCAGGAAATCGCTCATTGAGATGGACTCCCACATCTTATCTTACTAGGATCACATGAAAAGCAAGATAAGTGCGAACGTTGAAACAATAACTACAAGCATAAAGAGCTGTTTGGTTCACTCTGATCACCCCCATATCTCCCCCCTCTCCCTGATCTCTCCCCTTCCCTCCTATTCCAGACCACCTCGCACGTCATCGTCCCCTCTCTTCCTTTCATATGTCCTCCTCTCCCCTGCCTCCTCTCCCCTCTCTACTTCTACAGCTAAACCAACGGCATCCGATCCCCTCTGTCCCTTCTGTAACCTCTCTGACTAACCGACACTGCCATCCACTGAGAAATGCACAGTATTCACTTCCTCCAAAACACTTTTACTGGTCGGTGCAAAAGCTCCGGAAGCAAGTGGGAATAGCATTCTAATTGGATGGCTGAACTGTGATCGGTGACATTCGCCCCTTCTCCCCTTTTATCCCATTCCCACGGCCGACACGCATATTCCTCCACGTAGCCAAATTATTCGTCGGCCAATTCCAGCCCATCCTTTCGCGCAAAAATTCAGAAAACTAATCGAGAAAGACTAACATAAGACAGACGCAATCAGAGATATCTCGGACTTTGGCAAAACGATATCCTTTCTGTTATTGTGCAAGCCGGTGCTACCCTACAATCCTTGTACATAGCAACGGACACCACAATATCTCCCTCCACCTCTACATCCCATATCTACTTCCCTCCGTGCCCCTCTCTCGTCGCCGGATTCCGGAGCTAAAGAGCGAGGGTGGGGGATGTGTGTATGTGGATGGGGACGCGTTGCCATGAAGAGGTCTTCGATGGGGGAGGGTTCCCCTTCTGGAGACCCTGAGGCCCATTCATCGCCCCAGGCCATTCACAGAATCCATTCCAAGCGCTGGGTAGATGAAGCGTTCTAGCAGTCGTCTCTACTGCTTTGATTCTTCTATGGAGACGTTTCACGGTCAACCCATAATCACATGATTGTCATTCTGTAGAGGATAACGAGAAGCAACCCCCGATTGGCGAGCTGCGAGTGCATACCTATCCTTAGAAATGTTCTAGTCAGCAACAAAGTCTCCCCCTCGAACCCCTACAGTTGACCTGAATGGCCACTCGTCCACTCTCCTCCCTTTCCCTTGTCCCGCACTCCTCTCCCCCCTCTTCCCCCCAACTCTCAACCTTCCCAATCTCCCCTTTTTCATCTTTGACTATGCGGGAGACTCTTTCTGCTCTTCTCTCATGTGACCGCTTGTAAAAGCGAGCGTAGGGGGATACGAGTCCCTCTTCTCTTCTCTTCTCTCCCCTAATGCCGTAAAGGGGGACAGAATGTTCAGCGTCTATCCACGTAGTGTTCCATAATATTTGTCCGTGTGTGTATGTCACCGATCGACCCCCCCCCTTTCCTTCTCTTCTACTTCTATTCTCCCCTCCTCATCCCCTCTGCACACTAACAACTGTTGCAGAAGACATGAAAGACGTTACGAAAGGTTCGCTCTTATCACTGATGAGACACGCCTCATAATCTCTCTGGCAATAATGACCAGTTGGAGATGTTCACGATGAGGGTCGAGGCTTATGTTAGAAGGGGGAGATTAGAGGAGAGGGAGAGAGGGATGGGAGATGAGAGAGAGAGTGAAGGCAGAAGAAGCTGTCGCAGGTTGGCTGGACAACGCGTATTTCATAAGAACGTGAGGATGGCTGCAGGGGAGATGGAGAGGGAAGAAGCGAAAGAGACAGGGGAGGGGTTCTTGGTCACAGATCGGGGGTTAGTCGGGCAGAGCATGCCTTTACGTCCGTCCGTTGGATTCCAGGATTGATACGACCAATGGCTTTGCCTTTTATATATAGTGTGAAACATAACTTCACGCGCTAAGCGAAACGGACAGACCCGGTCTGTAAGATTCCCTCTCGTCAGCCTTTCCCTCATCTCCATGTGACCCCACCCCTCTCACATTCCTCTCCTCTTTCCTGTTATCTCCTGTCGACACGCGAATCATATCATCCGATTCAGTCATTTCAACTCTCGTCTTAGTCTCTCTTAGTCATGTTCTTATCGGTCATGCCTCTTTCGATTTCGCTTACCCGTCCTTGTGTTTCCCTGGTCTCCTCTTCTTCTCCACTTCTCCTCATAACCAGTGTCCTTTCCCCGTATCCATCATCCTAATCGCTACCTCATTCACTCCCCTACCCTTCCCCCTTTCAGTCTGGCTCCCCTTGCCGTCTGTCCATCCCCCTCTTCGGTCGTCGTCGAGAGTGGAGGAGGGATGGAGATGGAGTCTCCCCCTCTCAATCCCATCGAGTCGTCCCTCAATCCCGGCAGTGGCCTCGACTCCGTCCTATCGGAGATCGACCTCAACAGCGACACTGGTACGATCCCTTTCTCTAAGTGTCGACTGCCACCAATTTCACTCATCTAGAGCTCTGTTAGTGTCTTAGGATCCTTAGAAAGTTTTGCTACAATCACACTTATAGATTTCCGAAATTGCATATTGAAAATTGCCAACTGTCTGCCGATCTTTAGACATAGATGAGAGGCAGCTTAGACAACAAAGTTCTTCTCGGTACAAGAAACTAATCGGGTTAGTGATGACTAACAAGTGACCATCTCAGCTCGGTCGACCCACCTCGCCTTCCGTCCACAGGAGTCTCAGAGTGCGCCCACGAGTCCCCTGGCTGCCAGGAGGGACGTCCCCGGAGGGGATGCCAACGGCAAGTCTGGTACGCTTCATTCATTACCATTTATGCAGTTCATAATACGGTCATACACAGTGCCAGACACTTGCTCTACATTAAGACCCTGAAGATGGTGTTCTACCCCCATGCCTCGTAGATTCTTCGTGCTCGTCCCGTGTGGAAGTGGCCCGAGGGGGTGTGGGGATCACGAAGAGTCTCTACCGTCTCTACTCGTGCTTCGGCCCCGTCTTCAGCTACTTCAACCGTACGAATGACACGATGGCCCAATCGATCGCCGCTTCCGATGGATGGGAAATCGACTTCGGGACGATCAAGGATCTGGAGTGGCTCGGGTCCGGGTCGCAGGTGAATCAGCAAACTATGCAAGGGGTTACACAGGGTACCTCAACGAACGGGAAGAATGTAGACGGGAAGATGACGTGTCTGCATGGTTCTAGACGAGGGGAATGCCGTTGAGTCACGGGCATAACTCATTGTTGAAGGGAGCCGTGTTCTCGGGGTCGTGGAATGGCCGACCCGTTGCTGTGAAGAAGGTGAAGGAACAGTGCGAGACCGAGATCAGCCATCTGAGACACCTCGAACACGACAATATTATCAAGTTCCTGTGAGTCAATCACTTCCTTATCATTTTGATTTTAAAAACGAGTTGCCTTGAATCACTTATTATTTCGGTAATTGCATTGTTTTATGCAAAGCATGAAACATAAATTTGACTAGGCATGTCAAGATCCCTGAATGAACACAAACCAATGCAGGGGAATCTGTCGACAGGCTCCCGTCTTCGCCATTGTTATGGAGTACTGTCCGAAAGGGCAATTGTGCGAGGTCATCAAGAGGGAACAACACATCGGTGAGTCGACTGTTGACTGCGTAGAGGGCACATTGCAAATAGTAAAGGGCGGCAGACCAGTCTCAAATATTCCCCTATTTCTGTGTAAAACGTATGTTATTGAAATGACGCTTCTTTAGAATGAAGCTGCAGCTATAGAGTCAAAACGGTTGTTATTCAGATTCCGAGTGGTGGGTTCGATGGGCGAAGCAGATAGCCGAGGGCATGGACTATCTGCACAAGAACAAGGTGATCCATCGTGATCTCAAGTCGCCCAATATCCTCGTGACGGAAGACGATATCTTACGCATCTGCGACTTCGGCACTTCGCATCAACTGAACAAGATGAACAGGTGAGTCCACGGAAGAGTGGATACGGACATGTGGTTACACATGGCCACAACAGATCTTATCCCTGTTTTCGTGGTGGAAGAGAGTCCCATAACTCGTTTCCTCCACTAAACCTAACGATGAAACTCTCTCCCAGAGCTCTGCTAAACAGCCTGTTTGCAGTACGCAGATGTCGTTCTGCGGTACGGTCTCGTGGATCGCCCCCGAGATGATCAAGAAGGAGCCGTGCAGTGAGAAGGTCGACGTGTGGTCCTTCGGCGTCGTTCTCTGGGAGATGCTCACGAGGGAACAGCCATACAAGAACATTGATTCCATGGCCATCTTGTGGGGAGTCGGATCCAAGTGAGCCTCTTCTACTTTCACCTTTATCAGCATTACTATTGGATGACAAGGGGTTCATTTGATACAGATAAATCGTAGTTCGTAAGTAGTATGGATTCCTTCCGGGTACATGTTTTTCAAAAACGTCTCCGGAAGAAATCTACAGTACACCTACCGTAACCCTAAGTCTACCATTACCCTACAGTTACAGTAGAGGTATCTCGAATTGCCTCAATTCCCCATTCAGTCAACTTTCGCTGCCCATCCCCTCCACAGCCCCCGATGGACTCAAGTTGCTCATGAAACAGTGCTGGAGCCTCAAGCCGCGCAATCGACCGTCCTTCACCAATATCCTGCAACACTTGGAGATTCTGAAGAAGGAGTTGGAGGAAATGGGAGAAGCGGTAGGAAAGAGGAGGTAATACGAGGAGGAGGTTGCTTATTCAGGAATGGACGAAGAGAGCTGTCATGTGGAGGGAAGATGCGAAACAGATCGAGTATCCCAATTCACTCAAGAAACACGGGGCCAACCTCATGCAGGAGAGAAACCGTAAGGGAAGAGATGGGGGATGGGAGAAGGGTCGATTGCAGAGGCAGAAGGACTGAAGAAGCGGCGAGAGGAGGAATTGAGACACGCGAAGGAGATACGGGAGTTGTACGAGACGAAGCTCTACCGCGTACAGAAGATGTACGACCAACTGACCAATTGTCTGGCTGAGATCGAGGACAGAGAAGAGGTTGGCTACTTCTTTAGCAACTATCTATTCAACTTGAAGACAAACCCTTCCTCATTATATACATCAAACGATCCATATATGCATGAAATCCCTATTTATCTCCTTCCAGGAACTGGCCCATCGTGAGCGTCTTCTGGACGACCGTTGTGCAGCCGCGGGCCTTCCCCGTCCCCGGATGGGCTCGTTCCCCTCCCAACGACAACGACCGATGGTCGTCAGGGCCGGTCCAAAGACCCTCAAGGGACAACACGAACAGGAGTGAGTAAAGTCGTCATCGATTGGTTTAGTCGATCGATATTGGTAAAGCAATCGATGACTTCAGTGTCTTCTGCACGTCGATCGCCAACCCCAACTGCTACGGTCCCACGGGAAGTTACGGGTATTCTTCGTCGGAAGACGAGGTTGGTCTATTCTGTTTTCTCTCATGTCAGCCGTCCCCTCAGTACATCGGCAGCGGTGTCTCCTCCACTGGTGCTGCCTACACGCGCGGGTCGCCGTACAGATGCAGTCAGGCCAGCAGGTATCTATACACAGCATTCCAAGCGTTCTAATAGCGAATAGCGGTTACCGCGCATAAGATCCGATCTTGTAGGCGAACAGATGAACAAAAATTCATGAATTTGAAAACTAAAGCTGGCCACTGTGAACTCAATAAGCTCTGAAAATTTGGTGCAGATTAGTTTGTCTTTTCATGAGAAATTCCAAAAATAGTGTTCAATTCGCTATTAGACACATTCTTCACCGGGCGGAATGCTGTGTATAGTGGAATAAAAAGATCTGTCGTAAAATCATTTCTAATACAAGGCGAGAGAGTGTGCAAAATTGAGAGAATTAGACTCATTTTGGAACTGAAGAAACTGACGAATCGGTTTATTCCACTTCGGCTCACGAGACAGCTATTTGTGTCATTCAATAGAAATAATGAACACGGATGTCTGAAGTTCCAACGATCAATCGATAACTCACTCACTAACCCCTTCAGTTCCTCTGGCTACGTACCCTCCTCTGCCTCCGTCAACTTCTCCCGACAGAACTCGTCTCGCAGTAGTGGCGTGCACAGCAACATTCCAGCACCTGTCAAGTCGAGAAGTAAGAATAGAAGGATGTCGGAGTGAATAAATAGTGGGAAAAAGGTGATAGCTGTATCTATAGAAACATTGTTCAGCCTTCTCCCGTGAACCATCCACGCGCCATTCGACGTCATCTTCGATGCACGCCGACTTCGTACGGGGATCGCCTGCCAGAGCTTCGACGATGAGCGAAGACTGCCATGGACTGCCACCGGTACGGATACTCTCTAGTCTATATATCCTATACAAATTTACTGTAGTGTTTATGCAACGACAGGGATAATAAGAATATAATGCCTGTCTCTTCAGTCGATCTACCGCAACGCGGACGGTCGCTGGTCGGACGGAAGACTTGTACAGCGGAGAAAGACGCGGGCTCGCGCCTTCATTAGAGACAGTCCAGCACGCATTCCACACGGTAAGTGATCAACCCATAATAAATAGTAGTCAGATCAGACTAGCCTACTCGTCCTACGAAAGATCTACCTTCAGTGCGTTCCCGCGACAAGCGTTCGTCGTGTCCAGTTGACTGCCAATCTGCCTCTCCCGCCTCGCGAACCCGACCCGCTTCCCACTACGACACGCTAGACCACGACGGTTGCGGCTGTGGGTCCGACAACTGCTGTAGGAAGTCACGGTATGCTCATCAGCTCCATTCATCGTCATACTCGGTAAACAATGGAAGTCGGACTGTTTATCCTTAGAATACAAATTTTCGAGAAAGATAAATAAGACAAGAGCAATGTAAGCCCCTTCAGAGCCCGTAGTCTGGTCTCGCAGCCGTCGGTGTCCCATGTGCTGTCTCCCCAACACGAGCGAGTCGACGTGCAACTAGTTGAACTGAGTGCCTCCGCCCTTCACGGGTCCACCTCGTACGATGAGGCCCTTCGGTCGAGAGTCGTCTGTGAGGGATGTGGAGAGGGAATGAAGGAAGGCGAGGAGAGGGACGAGTGCAGCTATGAGAGGGACCTACCTACTATCGAGTGAGTAGCACCCCTTCTTTACGAATACATGAGCAAGTCTTATGACTAAGATGAATATGAATGAATTGGTCTTCAGATACTCAAACCCGATGTACCACTCTCCCATATCGACCTTCGTCAACCCCACGGTATCCTCCTCCACCTCCCCTCCGCATCCCTCGTCTCCTCCTCCCCTCCGAGTCACCCTTCCCCCCTCTCGTGAACCCCTCGAACCGCGTCTTCTCAATGCCCTCGATCCCAACCTCGACCTGTACTCGTCCATCGACTCGAACAACCCACAGCCGGTACGATCATGCACAGATTATGAATCAGCGCTAATCCGAACTGAAACAGCTAAAGCGCCTATCTATTTGTGAACAATCAGCGGGGGCCTGAGCCGCTTTGCATCTCATTATGGCGGAATCAGCACAAAACTTACTTTTTGATTATGTCCTGACCCGAAACAAGTGGGCAGAGTCCCTGATAGCAATCAATACACGCTTGCAGAAGGAGACGCGACGCGCGTCGGACGCGTCAGCGGAAAGCAATTCGGACGAGGAGGAGAAGGAGGACGGGAACAACGGGAACCTGCTCGACTCGTCACTCGACTCCACCAATGGGAAGGCCGCCTTTGCTGCACTGCACGATGAGTCGGATGTGAGTGCACGCACGAATGACATGATGAACGGCTCCATCGGGTCCACCATGGCCAACTCACTCGAGAGATCACTCGAACTCGGTTCGTTCACTTCATTTTCACTTCTTCATGGCCAAAACAGGTCCTGCTTATAAAGCTGTTTCATCGTTATCCCATTGCAGGAGCCTTCCATTCGGACGGTCTCTCAGATCAAGAGAGGAACGTGCTCGCAGTCAAGAAGAGCATGCGGGGACACCGTCGCACGCACTCGGTTCGTTTGAATTCCCGCTCTTTTTTGAATTCCCGCCTTCCTTCCCTGATCCCCAATGTCGTTGCAGAACCCGCAGAACCAGCAAAACATGATGGCGATCGTGAACGAGTCCAGCACGGAGAGCGACGAGCTGGAAGGAGTGTGCTAGAAGAGTCTACTTAACAGACGGTCTTCTCGGAATAGAGTTTAGCTCTAGACTACAGTCTAGTCTAGCTCTCTTCTACTTGTTTCATTTGTTCGGCCTGAGGCTTAGTTTGTAGACAGTTCTCGTGTGAATATATCAAATATTCTTCCTGGGCAAGTCGCCTCATTTGTTTCTAGATAAGGCTCACGTGTACTTTCGAGTTGCCTCTCCCCGTATCAGGACGTACTGTTGTTTACACGGAAGTTGAGGTGATAGTAGTTAATATATTTGAGCTGACATTCGTCTTGTTCCATTGAAATCTTTCACCCGAGTAACGATGAACTTGCCGTTCCCCGTGAGAAACTACCCTGTAGAAGTTAGTGAGTAGAGAACTTATTTTGTCTATTTCAACTGTCGAGCGCTATAAAGTCATTTGACTGTTTGGATATATTCATGCATATCGAATAACATTATACAATTGTTATCTTCCCTTGTATACGAAGGTCTCCGCAGCTCTTTATCTTCATAATGTCCAATTCGTATCCAAAAATGCCTTTTTACAGATCAATACAAGAAATAACAATTCAGCAATAAGTTTTCATACTTTCATATGTTCGGGAAACAGCACAACACCGAATCAATCAAATCACATATGTAGCAACTTTCCATACTCAATATAGATAGTCAATAACGTCAATCGCAACGCATCATTAATTGAATCCGAACACCATGACAATAGTTCGATGTTCTATATGTATTCTCAAGTGAATGTATTCTGAAATTCATAAGCGTAAAAGCAAAAATAGCAACCGCATGTTGAAATCATGGACAATCTGAGTTTCTTTTTGATACTTCATTGAGATTTATATTGCATTCATTTTGTACAACATTGATGATCAACATTCAAAGTTTCTTATATCCATTGGTTATCCTTTCGTGCAAATTAAATTGCACCCTTATATCTTTTAGAACTATTTCTAGGTTTCTTTTATCTAGTTTACTTTTATCTTCTACGCATTATTTTCATTTAATGATAGTTTGACTAGATATCGTGCTCACAGAAGTTACATTTCTTAGCGTCTGCCGGATTCATCGTAACTTGTCCTGTAGCTTTGCAGTGCGTGCACTCCTTCATCTTGTTCCTCTTCTTGCGAGCCTGCTCGGGTGGATAGTGAGGGAAGGCGAAGGGGCACAGCGAATTATGATGACTCTTCATCGTCGATCTACGTCCACGGTCACGACAGTAGTAACACCTGTAATGTAATGAGATCGATCGACGAAGTATTTCGCAATACTTCTAATAAAGATAAGGAGCAATCACTTACGATCCACTAGCCGCACATTCGTCTGAATGAATGTTCGTGCAGAGATGACACAGCCCGCGTTCGTTGACCACGTCAAGTCTCTCCACAATATACTTGCATATATTACATCCATTCGAGAAATGCTGGCGAGAGAAGCAGTAGCAGCAGTGTTGTCCTTCTGTCGTTGTATACTGAAAGAGCCCCTTACTAACCAGAACGAAAACTAATAACTTAATTAGTAACCGGTAACTTACCGTAATCGGCGGTAGTCTTTGCACATGAACGGGCACTTCCTTCATAAGCATGGCGATGGTGACCTTGCGATGCTTGTGGTTGAAGCAGCTCGTATGCGGGTTGAGGGAAGCTGAGGTCGATGACATGATCTGCAATCAATATAATATTACGTGACCCCGCAACAACCTTCTTCCAACAATAAACAATGCTACGGAGCAAGGCAGGCCCCTGTCATTTCAGTTCGCGATAGCGACTCTCGCACATTCCATGAAGGACGCGTTGCGACCAGCCGCTACGCGCCAGTCATTCGCAGTGTGCCAACAGCATGACTTTTTCTAGCGCTACAGTACCTCAGCTACATGCTCGGCAAGCTCGCGCAAGACATGAATTACTAGACTAGGTATACAGGTATAGAGAAGATAACAGCTACGGTACGTCTGCGATGTGCAAGCAATTGAATAACAGAGGAGAAATGGAGCTTCCGGAAGATCTATTGAATTGAGTGCGTGGGGGTTAACTAAACAGCGCGGCCTAACCCAGCCGGCTTTTGCGGGAAGAGTGCCGTGCCCCTTAAATAGCCGATTTCGCCGTTTCCCGCCAATTTTTTCCAATCTCTATTCAGCCGCACGGCTCTTGTTTTATGCAGAAGAAGAAGCCTGTAGAAACACTTTCAGATTGCGCTGTTCAATCCCTCAAAATTTCCCTTCTATAGGTCTTTATGGGTTGAAAAGCGGAAGTTTACTCTGTTCGTAAATGGAGAACAATCTACTCGCTCCCAGACTCACAATCAGCTTCATACCAATTCGTCTTGCCCCCTTCATCCCTCCTTCTCCCCCCCCCCCAACCCTCTTCCCCCTCTCTTCTCTCACCCTTCACTTCCCTCCTTGACTCCATCAATTCCTCGTTTTCCCTCCCTCGAATCAGTCTCTTCTCATGAAAGTTCGCATTGCGTGCTGCAGGGAACTGGATGAAGGTATCTATTACATTATTAATCTGTGCTTTGACTTGTCTACCAACTTGAAGATCCGATTCCTCGAGTGGAAAGAGATAATCGACGAAGATTACTTCGACCGGAGGCTGATTGCAACAACAATGAGAGGGTCAGATGAAGTCCCTGAAAATGTAATCAAATGCGGTTTAGAAATGTAATGCTGGTATCTCGGAGTTGAAGTTATGGCTGGCCTCCTATTTCGATTGCATGGTACGTGTTTAGTTTAGTAATCTTTAGCCTTACATCAAGAACAATAATCGTAGGGCTGGAGATTCGTTACTCTCGGATGTTACGTGCTCTTCATGAGGGGAGCGATATTCTGCCTGTTCATTCCCTTTCTCGTGAGGGAAGGACTGAAGGCACTCGACCATCGAGCGAGTGAGGCGCCTTCATAAATTTACCTAAATACTTATTTCAAAGCCGTTAAATATCTACAGTTCAATAATAATATTGTAGAATTCGGAGTGAATCTGACAGCGAACCCTGTGGGCGGCAATTGGAGCATTGAACCGTTGAGAGTACGAAGATGGACCGACGAAGCGAATAGCTCCTTTGTCGACCTTTTGTTTTATGTAAGTCCATCCCTAGACCGGAATGGTCCATGTTCTCCAGACCCCCTCTCAAGTTGAATTCGACGACGAAGAATTCGCATGGCTACCGGTCAAGAGGGCTGAAGTAAGCTGTAGATTTCATTTTCTGCTTATCTTACAAACTACTCTTTCATAGGACTCTGTCTACTGAAAATAAAAAAGTAAACCGTAAGGTTGTTATCTATCCCTCGATTCCCCTTGACTTCTGCTTCAGTCGTACTTCTTCTCGCCCTCCGCCTCCTCTTCATTCCTCGGCTCTTCTTCTCTCTCAACCGACTCGTCAATCCAATTTCCGTCCGTCGACCGAATACAAAAGACGACAAGAATAGCCATTCGGACTGCGTTGACCATTCCAGAAATGGAACCTGGGTACGACTTATCTACTTTTATAAATATCTACCCGTTATGTCTATTTAGGACTGATTCCTGTTATGATATCTTACTTCTCCCATAATTCTACTATGTTAAGGTATACCCAATGTCTCCACGAGGGTTTGTTATTCCTACGAGTACTGTACTCCATTCACCTCCAATCAACGGGTCTCATCAAAACGGGAGCAACTCTCCAATACGACGATCTCATCTCAATTTGCTGTAGTTGCAAGAATATCACTGAATAAAGCAGTTATTTATAAAGTATTTATGGCCCCGTAACAATCTACCTTCTTCCTCACCAATTTCCATAGCTTTCTGAATACACGCCCTGGGGCCTCTAACCTAGCACTCGGAAATCCCCAATCGGTCAAGCCTCCCCCGTCCCCTTCCTTCCCTTAGGGGGAGTTGCTCCCTTCCCCCTCGAATGAGTTTCCGTCCCTCTTCCCTCTTCGTACTGCTACTGCGAGACATCTCACACTTCATGCGTCTAACCTTGTGCTCCGATTCCAAGAGTAAGAATCGTTTCCGATTTCCTCGATATTGCCGATACAGAAAACGCTTCGTGGAAGGTCCGCTATGAACGGAGTCCAGAATCGCAGTTGTTCACTTTGACTGAAGAGGTTACCCACTTCCCTCCTCCATCTTACAAGGTCAGAAAGCTCAACTAATTTGCAAAGAGAAGTTCGTTTAGGTATTCTTCATTCGCCTTTCCAAAGACGATGTTGACAATGTATTCAGAAAGCTATGGAAATTGGTGAAGAAGAAGGTTAGACTGTATTTTCACAATTCATGGTAATTCAAGTTCAGCTATGGAGCATAGTGAAATACTGTTTCTATCTTCTCGGTCTATTATCTACCATTTTATTCCTTTTATTCCCTGTCACGGTTATCGTTGGATCCTATAAGCTTCTAGAATATCGCCAGTGTGAGTACTTTTTGCATCCGCTTTATATTGACTTTTTCAAACATAATCAAAATGCTGTAAAATACACTTTCAGCGAATTCTCTCTCCGTATATTTCGCATCGCTTGACAATACTTCAGTCGATCCTATCTCAATCTATCAGGGCAACGGATTGTTCAGGGCAGACGAAAGATTTACTGAGCTGACAGTTGAGGTATGTATCTAATTATCTGATCTTTACCTGATTATAGGATATTCGAATACTTAGTCAAACATATTTCAGACATCATTCTCCTTCAAAGTAGACTCCGCTCATGGAAGCATTCCGATAACAGCCGCTTGTGTGAGTTTCCCTAAAATCGCTCATTTAGAAGAGAAAACCTTTTTACACGTTTGCTGGGAGTTTTATTTATAAATACACGTTCAGTTATTGCTCTTCGATGAGGATATTCCGGTTGGTTCCTCTACTGGCTTGAAGGAAGGTCGCGTGGATGGCAGAATACATCTAAACTTTACCTCAATCGTCATTCTCCGAAACTTGAATAAAAGGTGCTGGTTTACTCATTCGAGACGTTAAATATTCTTTTTTTTCAGCTACCACTTATGTCTCGAAGGCAAGGGTATTCGATTGAGAGGAGTATTCGAGGTACACCTGCAATGGTCGTCATTCCTGTCTCGGGGAGGGTCACTCACCTTTCAAGATTACATTTCCCTCCCTTGCGGGTCTTCAGCTGTTGCCCAATTGTTGCAATAAAGTCACTAAGTCCAACAATCACAAACCTCTTATATTTTATCTCATTGCATGATTCTCATAGGAGAGCGCTGAGTCATTCCCCCGCATTGCACATGTGATGATTGGTTGGTTCCTTTTCTTCCCTCTCTAATCAATCCATGACAACTTCTCCCTTTTTAGCACACTCGCTGTTTGTTCTTCTCCTCTTCTCTCTGAATTGTGGAGCTGCAGATAAGAAGAAGTGCGCGTTGGATTGGTCAGAATGTGGACTGACTACCGTAAGTTGATAATGTTGAGGAATTCTATCCATTAAATGATTTTGAACATTGCGTACCAATAAAATATCTATTATAAATACAGGTGTGCTTTTCAACTGCGGCACCACACAATAGCAGTATAAGACCACTGTCTTTGTCCAACTTCTCGGGGGAAGTTGTCATTGAGTGAGCTATTTCTCTTCATATTATCTTAATCATAACTCTTGAGCCTAAATCGTTGAGAAAGACATACGCAACCTGTCTTTCTCAACGACTATCAACTATTGTATTATTATCTAAATAGATAATTGCAGACCGGTAGACGACTTTAACTGGAAGTTCTTTCTCCGAGTAAAGCACCAGAAGGCTGCACAAATAACGTTCAACGTTCACTCCGATATTGTCACTTTCACGAAGGAAAAGAAGCCGAAACTGAAAGGCGGCTCCAGTACGTTTGATGATGAATAATTTGGGAATAAGTGTTTTGGAGTGGAGAGGCTGTGTTGAATGGTATTATTTGCCTCTTTCCGAGACGACCGTCCAATACCTGCCTTCCCAAATAACCCTCCACCGTACCTTTGCTTACCTTTAGAGTGTTTAGAGTTTGGATCATTCATTGACCTGAAACACAGTTTCATCGTGGTAATCTTTAGGTTCTTCTCTTACGGAGTGCAGCCAATCGTTCGATGACAATGAATTGTGCGCTCAATTTCGATGGAAATTCGATGAACATAGTACTTCGGTATTCAATCAAATGTGAGAGGTAGTAAATTCTTTTTCAGTTATTGAGGAGAGTCCGCAATGCCCCGATTTCTGTAGAGTCGAAAGACAAGACATTGTTCAATATCGATTCGAATACTCTTGTCGAGGACATGGGATACCTGAGTAAGGCATTTCTTTAGTAGCGCAGACATGCGAGAATTGCAGAGAATATGAATTGTTCTCAACTGCAGCCACAAAAGTGTGATTCCTACGATGAAGATATGGCGTGTAGCGATATTCCTGAGGAGCTGAGAAACGGACCGAATGTTACATGCGAGAATGGAGAAGTCGTGTAGGTTTTCTAGATCTAGTCCGTTTTTTTTCTTTTCATCATTTATCGATAAAAAATAACTCAAATGAAAAATAACTGACCCGGTTTTTAACGTCTAATATTCCCTACACTGAGCGAAATTACCCCAGCTTTACGCCTTATGGGGTAAATTTTACACCGACTGGCTGGGGTAAATTTGAAATTACACCAGCCATCTGGGGGTAATTTCAAATTTACCCCAGCCAGTCGGTGTAAACTTTACCCCATAAGGCGTAAAGCTGGGGTAATTTCGCTCAGTGTAATGTAAGTAAATTTTGAGATACTCTTCGAATGGCAAGCGCGCGGGAACTGTCAAGATCTTCTGTGGCTACGGAGGGGTTTGGTATGCGATGAGAAACATGGAGAAGTTGTCGGATAACACTTCTGTGCTGTGCGCTTCGCCCAGTAAGACTATTCTTATTTATTTATTTATTTGCAAATCATTGAAACCTACAGTATTCCCCAAATAAACTGTTTACAGAATACGTTAACTGCCCAACTCTTCTGAGAGTCCAGGTAGAGGAAGATCAGGACACGCAAAACAAGACAGCAAAGGTGCATATCATACAGCCGATATTGGATTACCGTAATCCTACCGTAGTCCTAAACTACCGTAATCCTACCGAAACCCAGAAATGTCGCGAAGGAGTGATGTTTGATGTGGATGGCGAAGCAGCGTCTAGCGTATCCTGCCAATGGAATTATGACACGTTTAAGCCCGAGTGGGTGGCAACTATTGATGGAAAGGAGAAAGTGGTAGACGGAGATAAGATTACCTGTGCAGGTAAGCTATCCCAGAATACAGTAGTGACTGTAGGGGAATGAACGGATACGTGGATAGATTATGCCGAATACAGTGCAAAAGTGAGAGAAAGAGGAAAAAATTGGCGAATCTATGTGTTCTATACTAGGCATTTCTGAAACGGCTTTGCCAAGGATAGTCAGAGACATATCTCATTCTTCATCTTCTTCTCCATGCACTTCCCTCTCGCGTTATGCAATCCCAGCAGCAATTGGCTTCGCTACCATCTCCAATACTTCTCGTAACAAAAGCTGGATGTTTCAGTCGAGACAGAATGGCAGAAGAACCACCGATCGATAGTGCAAGTGGTTACATACGCAACCTGTGGCATCATGGCCCTTTCCATTCTCGTCATCATCGCCATATTTCTTTCCCTGGTAATTGCCCTAAGACAATACTGTGCGCTAATGAACCAATCTGTTTCGAATTAGTCATGACATTTTCCGTTTAGAAGTACTGGGAGAGGAGAACAAATGTGACGAGACAAGAAAAAGGAGGTATGCATCGCTTGGCACTTTGTATTCGTAATCTACGTTTGAATAAATTCAGCAGGAAATAGGCGGCGATCCTTTTCTTACTAATTAGGAAGTGTAATTTTGCCGCTTTTAGATAGTTCTCACAACATTTGATCTCGATGAGAAGTTAAGCTGAATCCACTGTCAGCTCTATTTGTACAATAAAGTTTCCTTATCACCCCTGGCTTCTATCTTTCACAGTCCATATTTATATCGATTCGTAAGTTTTCAATCAATCCTCTTACGGTTTTCAGTAAATCTTTATTAGTCTATAATGACGTGGTATCTCAGGGAAGGCACAATGTTCTCGTATGAAAGAGATGATAGCACGGGGTTCATTACATGCAATTCCTTAACTTTCCAACGGGCAACGGATCATTATCGTGGCTTCACGGAAATCCCCAAATAAGTGTCAGAATGACTTTGCGAAACATAACACAAGACTTGATCCGTTTCCCATTTTCTACCGTTCTCTATATCGGTAAAGTAAAATCCTTGGTCAATTAGTTCTGGGTTGATATGACTAACGAGTCGAAGGTTTATTGCGCACACCGAGAGAAGATTCCCCTTTTTACGTTGAAAGTACCTTCTAAACGGGTTTTTCTCGGGAATCTCCTGTGAGCGCCAATTTAGTTCAATCCAGGCCTAGTGCAAAGAAAGGTATCATCCTAACTACCGAACAACCTATTTCTAAGCACTGCTATGATTGTATCGGTCGCAACTCTGCCGTGACTCTTCCATTGAACAGAGGAAGGACCGCCGAGTCGTCCTTGATGAGAAGTAGTTGGTAGGGAGACGAAGCACTCTCTTCGTCCTCTGCACACGTCGTCTTGAAGAAGAAACTGCAAGGAATTAGTAATCTACATATTCATCTTTGTCCAAAGATTATTCAGATAATGTCATTTTAGGGAGGATCAAAATGTAAAAAAAGAACTGACTGATAGGGCGACGAGGACGGAATGGAGAAGTGTCGCCGGAATTCCTTGAGAGTGATGACTCCCTGGATGGTGGGAACGTGGGCAACGACTGGCACTCCGTCCGGACCCTTGTAGCCTGTAATCACTCTTTCATTACCAATCGGATGACCATCCAAAAGATATTCTAACAATTGTACAAGTAACATTTTTCACTTGCAGATGCACTTTGCTACTATGAACATGCTATTTTGAGTATAATATATCGAGCAACTTACTGATAGTGAGCATCTCATGCCTGCTACCACTCCTTCTCCTTTCCCTCCTTCGCTCCCTCGATGCAGAATGGTGACCGTGGTAGTGGAGGGACGTCGACATCTGCCGACTAGTTGAGTCCTCGCGACTGTGACCTGAAGGGAGGGGATATTGAGAGAGCATTATGCTGCTATCACCGGGCTAACAATAAGCTCAATAAAATATTGCAAACTCGTCCTACCATCTACATAGATATGTTTCAGCTTAGGTATAAAACTTGCGTAAAATGATACCCCGCGATCGTATCGTAGTTGTCTCTTCATCTAAGAACTACCGTAACCCATACCAGGTAGACTCCTCCTCCGTGCCGATTCATCGGAGGGTGCGAGTGACTCGATTCCACTACTGTCATACATCGACGACCCTTCCTTGCCCGTCCCACTGCAAGAGGAAAAATGTGCTTCTCTTTCGTTTTGTATATAGGTATTCACCAGAAGGGGATATCCCAATCCCCTATCCCCTATCCTCTATTCTCTCCCTTTATTCCCTCCTCAATCACACACACAAAAGTGTCGTGTCCGTCTCCAATGATTACAAGCCATTTGTCAGTTGTAAGTGGATGGATCCGCGAGATGAGAACAGAAGAAGAGGGGAAGAGGAGTGAGAGGGAGAGAGGGGGGAGAGAGAGAACAGAAGGAAAGGAGAGAATGGTTACCGCTTGCTTCCACGAGGGAGCGTAGCGTACACTATCTGATAAATCTATGCTTACAACTATAGTGTTTTAATTGTTTCCCCACCAAGTCAGGAGGGTTCCAATCACATTGGATAATGGTAATCACCTAAATAGAGCGATTGAAACCTATCGCCACCGACCTTTCCGGCTTGCGGGGAGTAGCGAATCCATGTAGAGAAGGGGTGAACGGCGAATAGTGAGGAGGAGGGAGATGGGATGGGGTGTGGAGGGACGGTGGAGGAGCGAAGGAGTTCACTCCTGAATGGCGTACTGTAGGTGGGTACGGTAAGATTGTAGATAGTAGATAGATTGTAGATAGGTGTAAGTGTTGTATATGCAAGACTATGTAATGTTGGAAATGGGATACGGTAAGAATACGGTAAGAAGAAAAAGCTTACCATGATGAACGGAGGGATTGAAGAAGGGCCCGGCACCCCCTGAGGCAGTCATTGAAGGGGGGAGGGAATGGTGGGTAGACGAGGGCTGACCGGGGAACGGAGGAGGTTCTGAAGGGAAGAGGATACGGTAGGCGATGTGAGATTACAATTATGTCTTCCCAACAGAGTTAGAGGATATGTTTCAGCGTTGCAATATAAAATGACCGGTGAACGTGTTGCGATAAGCTGTCGTTAAGTTGATTAAAGAACTGAAAAAGTGGGGTGCTCCGGGTGACCGTTTAGTGTCTTTGTGCTTTCAAAAATAAACGAATGTTGATTTACGTTTCAATTACAGTATAAGATTAAAGAGAGACTCTACGGCGCTGATCCCTGAAACGCTCAGTACAAATAGAGAATGAACGAACTGGGAGAGTGGGGAGGTCGTGGAGATCGATTGGTAGAGGGGGCTCCCGACGAGTCGACCCTCAACCTCTCCAGATAGTCCTCCACGTCCTCCTCGTCGTCCAATTGCACTTCCAGAGGCGCCTCTGCCGTCGAGATCACTGTGCGCGCCTGGATAGAGACGGTAAAAAAATAAAATAAAAAGAAATTAAAAAATTTTCTTCCGCTAATTTTTTTAATTTAAAATAATGTTTTGAGATAAGCGACTGCCTGACTGTAGGGATAGAGTAATGCTTGGCTCATAAAACAAAGCGAAGTTAATATTTTAACTATAACGAGAGTTGAGGGACTGCTGACCATGCCCTTTTGTTCCCTCAATTCCTTGAGTTGCTTGTGGGTGACGTCATGACTCCTCCGGGAGTTGACCACTCTTTCCAGCTTTCGCGAGAGAACGTCGGCGAAGCGCTTAATCGAAAGAATTCGTTTCCATGGAAACTAATTCATTGTGTTTAATACATAACCATTCAATAAAAGTGTAATAACCGTAAGTATAAGCAAAAAAAAGATTCGATAACTGACCCTCCTTCCCTCCTCCGTCTCATGATTGTACAGTCGACTGCCATCGTGACCCACCGCCTCCTTTCTCTGAATTCACAACTAGCATTAAGTGTGTTTCAGCTACATTATATAGGCTACGATTTTCGTAAATTTGAATCTCTTGGAATTAACCATGTGGAATACATAAATTGACATTCAACATTATGTTTCATCCACAGTATTTAAGCCAGCTTTACTTTTGTTCGTCGCTAAATGTTAACATTTGTTTCGATGAACATCTTACGGGTATAGTGAAGGTACGGGGATTGGCCCTGAGGTGTTCTTCTCTAATGGCGGAGAGTCGAACGGGTCGATTGTGACCAGAGTGGTCGGAGGCCGAGAAGGAGGAAGAGACCGCCGAGTCGTTCTGAGAGGTAGTCGCACGGCAGACATAAGGGTGACGGGAGGAGGAAGGGTACATGCGCTCGACGCAGCTGAAGAGGGGTACGGTATGGGTACGGTAGCTGCAGGTATGTTAAAATATTTCTCAGAAAGGTCGTTCCTGCATGTATCCTATAGGAATTTATCATAGGTGAGGCGGCAGGGATGAAATAGAAAAGGAATGAAATGAAGGAAGGAATCTTACGGATAATGGAGGGAGAAGAGAGGAGAGAAGAATTCACACGAAAACATTAGAATGGAATGGGAACGGAAGGGAGGAGGGAAGAGGGACGATTACTCGGCGCTACCTTTGAGTGCCGTAGGGGAGAGAGGGAAGGGAGAGGGAGGGGGGAGGAGGGAGAGAATAGGGGAATAGATGAAGAGATGTTATGAGCGTTTCGGGGGGAGTGCCGGCTAGATGAAAGGATGGTCGTTGTCGGTAGATGATCAGAGGAAAGGGGAAGGGGAATACAAAGCGGGGACACCGACGGATATTCAGAGAGACCATGCTAACGGAGCCCCCTTCACACTTTCTGCCGTTTTTCTACTTTGTCCTATATCTAACAGCGATTGTAAGACAGCGATATTTAGGCTCAGATATGTACAGTACCGAACATATTCAGCTTCCTAGTGCTTTACAGAGTGTACCTATGGATGATCAAATTATCTTTAAGAGATCAAAGATAAGAGACCAGAGACCAAATACCAAAGGTTAAAAAGATGAAAGATCAAAGACCAACCTCTCCCCAAGAGCTGCCTCTCGTTCTCGTTGGGTCATCATCAGAACCTGGGCGGTGAGGGTTGGAGCTACTGTAAGGAGATTAATACAAGGAAAAAAATCTAGGGCACTTTTCAAATTTCCTTCCCATATTTGGCAAACATATGGGAAGCATGTGGATAGTGATATCTTAGAGAAAATTTGCTATGCAGAGACCTCGCAAATATATGTTTCAGTGTCATTATAAAAAAGGGAAACCCTCATTCGTTCCATTAAGCAGTACCTGGAACAAGACCTTTTGCGAAACTCACCAGCACTATTCTTCTGCGCCTGCGGAAATGCTGGGGAAGGCAGAACGGGCATGCGACAGGAGCCCGATTCTCCACTACGGTTCTGCAATTAGACTCATCTAGAGATGCCTTCTCTTCGCATCGAAGCCTATTACTGTGTAGTGAAGAAGTAAAAAGAAATATAGTTTGAAATTAGATCAGAGATCAAAGATCAAAGATCAAATGTGGTGGAAATACAAACCGATCGCATAGTCCTCGATCCATCTCCATAGACACTTCCCTCCTCGTCTATGGCTCGGTTGAACAATTCGACGAATTCGTCAGAGTGCACGAATCTGTAGAGATCGAGGATCAGACAAGAGATCAAAGATCAAAGATCAAACTACAGATCAGAGATCAAACTCTTACTCGTCGTGCTGTCTCCTCAGATAGCCTTCGAGGTAGGGGGTGACCGTGGCGAAGAGCGAGGGCTCCCTCTTGGTCGCCGTCAGCGACTTCACTCGGGTGCCCACCTGAAGATCAAAGATCCAAAGATTATCTGTATCAAAGATCAAAACCTACCTCTTGCCGCACTCTGGACGGAATGAAGGTGCAGTTCCCGGTGCGGAGGGAGATGTACTGAACGGTAGGAATAGAGAATAGTATGCGAGAAAGATCAAAGATCAACAACGTAAAGATCAAAGATCAACTACGTAAAGATCAAAGATCAGCCCGCTCACCTTCGAGTATATCCTACGTGCGAGTTCGTTCGTCTGCGGATTGCCTTGGGTGCACATGTTCGAGTATGCAACGATGGCAAAGTGCAGTTCGAGGGGCTGCAGGGGAAGTATACATAGAGTATCCATTGGGCAATTATTGTGCGCATTACTAATATAGCCTTTATATTAAAGGGACATGGAAGCGAGAAATTTTTTGAAACCGAAAATGGTTATACTTGTAAAATATGTTTCTTAGACGATAATGAACATAATAGCCTTTGAAAAG
>LS817013.1:40755-72474 GCA_900490955.1 Micoletzkya japonica
TGTTCCGGGAATAGCTCGATGCCATTTGCCTCGTTACTATGCGCTAAACGCAGTAAGACTGCGCCTTGGCTGGGAAACGATTTTTAGGATATCTCGCGAAGTAAACATTTTTGTGCACTCTGATTTTGGTTTTTATATTATTTAGGCGATAAACTTTCATATGAAAGCCAATCTTTTTTGGCTTCCATGTCCCTTTAACTATTGCCAGGGTAGGAACTCTATCATGTATTATTGCTTTTATATTTTGAGGTTCACACTCAACTGCATAGTGTGAAACATTCTCAGGCTATTATTATATACATCTCGTGAAGCATAATCCATATCATTGCATCCGTTGTCCCCTCAATATTCACCAAATTCAAAGTCTGCTCTGGTTCCCTTCTTATGACTCTCTCTAAGACTGTTCGAAAGGCGTGAATAGAGGGATGAGCCAGAGAGAAGGAGATAAAAGGAAGAGGAAGAGAGAGAGAGATGAGGGGAATGAGGGAGGGATAAAATGGGACCTGACACTATGCCCCCTGGGAGTGGGATGACCAATGAAAGGATACCGAGAGGGAAGAGGGCACAGTGTTCTAAATGTTAAGCGAACGAGCTAAAATGCTTAGGATACGGTGTTTTCCGTGCGAGAGTTCCTACCGAAATCAGCGTTATTTTTCGGCATCTCGTTCGCTTAACATTTTGACTGTTGTCAGAACACTGTGAGGGAGAGATGGGAGGAGTGGGAACGGTGGAACTGGGGAAGATTTGAATATCGAGGATGGGTTAGGTTTCACAGCATGGATATAAATAAAGCAAACTTAGTGTCATTAAAAATAACATATAGTCCCCTGTTATAATACAAAATGGATGAAGTACATGAAGGAACGCTATCTGTGAGAGGGTGCAAGGCATGAACAGCCATGGAAGAGAAAGCTAAGGTTTGAAGGGAGGATTAGGTTTCACGATCAGCAAATAACGTGATGCTAATACGATTTCTGTTCTGTGGAACCATGAGGAATATAAGGAAATAAATAGTTAAGTCGAAATGAAACTCACGAAGGGCGAGGAGTTGGTGGACATCCATCCCTTGAATGCATCGAGGGCTGATCGGTCCTGAGAGAGATCGTCATCGTTTAGAATAGAAACACTAGAGCTGAAGGAGAAGTGAAGATCGGCATATGTTGGGACATATATAGTGCCCGTAAAACATAATTTAAGATTTTAAGGAAAAGTTGATCTTTGACCTTAGATCTCTCACTCACTTCCAGTACGTCCTCTAGTCTCCGTGCCCATTC
This sequence comes from Micoletzkya japonica, assembly GCA_900490955.1. Classification (NCBI taxonomy): domain Eukaryota; kingdom Metazoa; phylum Nematoda; class Chromadorea; order Rhabditida; family Diplogasteridae; genus Micoletzkya; species Micoletzkya japonica. The sequence goes on from LS817013.1 coordinate 42,030, forward strand.
TGATCCCGGTATTCCCCGAGATGAAGACGAGGCTGCCCAACCCTCCGACATCCTGAAGTGCTTACGAGGTAAAGCGGAGGAGGAGCGAGGGATTGAGAGAGTAGAGAGAGAGGTAAAGAGGAAAAGGAGAGAGAGCCATCTGGTGAGAGCGTGTAGAGGAATGTAGTCATTGATCGCCCTCTCCCTCTTTCCTCCCTCTTCCCCTTCTATTCTCTCTCTATCCTCCTTTCCCCTGTATCACTGATTATCAAGGCCTGGGAAGGTAGAGGAAAGCATTGTGATAGGGACGGTGAAAGATGACGGGTCAAGGCATTCTTAGCGGGAGAGGGGGTTGACATGAGAGGTAAGAGGGAGGCAGAGAGATGACATCGAGACCACATGTCGTTACCTCCTCTGCAAGAGGGCTGTACGCAAGGTGAGCATGCGAGATGTTGCGAAGTTGGAATGACCATTTTAGGAGGGAATTAGGAGGGAGGGGGAGAGGAGGTAAGAGAGAGAGTCGCTTCAATAAAACGAGAGTGAAACATGCTGAGAGGGGGAGGAGTGTCGTGTCGTGTCAAAGAGAACCGCTCTCCTTTTCCCCCTCTACCGACCCTTTCATCTTGCCGCCAGGATGACGCGACGCAGCCGCGTCGCACGAAAGTGATTGGAGGGAAGTTTGAATGGTCGAGAAGGAGGAAAGGAGAAAGGACCGGAGGGGAAGATGGATTAGGAAGAAGATGGAGGGCTCAATGAATGATGGCCAGAGGTCCCGAGAGTGGGGGGGAATAGAGGGAGAGGGTACATTGGAGACAAGGAGCAATGCGTGTAGCAGAAGGATCGTAAAGTCGTTGATTGAGATGAAAGACTCTTCCGACGAGGGAATCGTTAGGAGGTAAAGGGGAGGGAGAGGGAGTTGAGATGGAAGAGGGCGGAGGAGATACCGGTGCTTCCCTATCCTATGCTAATTGCAGGTATCGGAAACTTGAAAGGGGAACAACGTACGGAATTCCTTTAGCAAGGAGTAAACAGAATCATAGAAAAGGAACAACCTTTTTGAGGGAATTTTGACTGCTCAATTCTCTTACTAAGTCCTACTATTACTAGAATACAATTCGTTTTGGTTTTCGACGTATTTTTAAGGCATTCCCATTACTTCGATGTTTTTTTTTCTTAAAACTATTTTTAATATATATTTTAGCAAACGTGAAACATACAGCATAGCACGTCAAAACATAATAACTTCTACAATAGTGAGCGAGATCGGTGATATTACCGTAACGGAAAAATAAAGCCTACCGTAACACGTAAGATGCATAAAGACCTGTGAAGTCAAATATTTTGAGCCAAGGAAAGCACAAAATTATGACGCTTCTTTTCTTTATATAAAGATCCTGAAACATAAGTCAGCCATGATTTAGTGTTCATTCCTACAGTAACCTAAGCGTTCTACAGATCCTCTTAATGGCTTCCCTCTTGTTCCTCTCCTCTTCTCCCCCTTTACCCTTCCATTCCAAGCACTTCTTCTTCAGCTTGGCATCGTCCGATAAAGGTGAAGTGTTCACCATCTGAGGGTATTACGGTAGTTTTCCGTGCGAGACCGCACAACAAACGAATAAATATGGATTACCGTAATCAAGTGCCTCCGATTGATACCGTACTCCTTCCAACTCCGTCCGATTGCAGCAGAACGAATGCAGTCGACTATTAGGCCTGGGAGAGTTATCGATCTGCATCTACCGTACTCTACAGTATACCTGAGAGATGTTCAACCCAGACAGGCGATGTGGCGTCCGAATCAACACCGAGCCATTCCAGGTTGAGGTATTCATGGAATAGATACATAAGTAACATAACATTGTCGTGGATTCTGTTCATTGATCGTAAATTTATTGTTATAGATCCAAAGGATAGGATATGGGATGTTGAGCGACTACCGATTGCCGTGATTTGGTTAGAGGGAGGAAGCGAATGTCGAACGAATCTTCTGGAAGGAAACGGCGACGAACCAGACGGTCGTTGGTGAACCTGTAGAGATGTTGTGGGATTGCCATTTTGTCAATCACTAATACACAAAGTTCTCAATGGAAATGCCTCCACAACTCATAGTTAAGAGCATTTTAGTTATTTCACCAACCAATCGTAAACGAGATTCTGCACAGTCATCTTCGTCCCATCTCCACTGCCCTCGATGGGAACGATACGTAATTGTCTGGAATAGTAATAAGGAATCTGGAAAAGAAACAACATACAAGGAAAAAAGACACATCGGCTTTTACTATTGGCATATAAGCAAGCCGGCTTGCTTTGATCTCAAGTATATATGTTTCATGCATCTTATAAAATATAGATATATTGTCCTTATACTTGGTTATTTTCTTGATACTTCTACGCACAATTAAATAGATATATACGCGTTTCATGAAGTTCTGTTTTCATGAAAACGCTCCTAAAATCGGAACTTTTGACTTCAGATTCGGAATCAGCGGGTCCGAATCTATCTATTGGGAACAATATGTCTCGTACTCTTATTTCATTGCGACCTTACAACCTCTGTGAGAATAAAATTCCCGAACCTTTGCAGACATTGTTGTTCCAGCCCTCCAAACAGCAAACACGTATTGAGGGCGAAGATCGAGAACCAGAACTGAATATTATTATCAATATATAAATTTACCAATAATATTACGGAAAAATCGAGAGATATTTCTACCGTAAAATGCATCATCCTCGTCCTTCCCTCTTCATCACTTCTCAACTTCGCTGTCCGATTCCCCCCAATGGTCCCTATGCATCCTGCCATTAGTATCGAATGGATGGCTGGAATTTCAAATACGTGCATCTGAAACTACGATAAATCTGAGAACTTTATCGATCTCACCATAATCAGGAAGGTTCCCGAAACGAGGAAGAATATGTCGATTATCGCTCGAGACTCGTCACCGAGGTTTCCTACCACATAAATGCCTGAAATTCCAACGATTAGTGAGGTTACGGTAGTGACTAACCCAGTGATACGGCGATGGAGAGACCTATTACCATCCTCCAACTCATGACGTCATCTCGAGAATAGGTGAGAGAAGCTGAAAAATTGTCGAGATTTGGTTGATATTTGTGCTTAGTATATGAGCTTTGATCTTTCCCTTACCGGTCAACCACGCGATAGCTCCCAGCCAGGTACTGTAGAGAATGGAACCGACGAAACGTCTGATTGAGAATGTGACTCGACCTTTAGTCGATCGTCTTCTCAAGAGATATATATATATAGTGGATTAATAAGATCCGTCGGAAAATCATTCCGAATATATGGCGAGAGAGTGTGCAAACGTGAGAGAATTCGACACATTTTGGAACGAAGGAAACTGACGGATCGGTTTATTCCACTATATAACAAAATTCACGATGTTTATTGGACACATTTTTTGTTAGGAATTTATATGCTTTGTTTCTAAATATTTGATGTGCCAATTCTGTCCACAAGAAGCAGATACTGAAAAAGATTGAGAAAAGTTGATTTGTTGTGTAACCAAGTTCCTTGTCATAGAAACCCCGAAAAGTCAAGCTGGTATTTGCACTACGTTCCGCCAGTCCGAATTATGCCCAATTGCGACTGTGTCTGCGTCTCTCCAATTCCCATGCTCCCTCACCTTCCCTCTCTACTTTTGCAAGCATGATCTACCCTTTAGAGCAGAATGTTGTGTCTTTGGTCATTGACAACAGTAGATAATGTGTGAGCAAGTGAATTTGCACCACGATGCACATACAGCGCAAAAACTAACTTTTCCCTCCGTTTCTTCGCTCGTTCACTATCCATCTCCAGAACTTCCATGTTGTAATCATCAACCTCCGACGAAATCGTGAATGTATCCCGGAACAATCCTCAAAATACCGCATTGTCAGTTCTAATATTGAAGAGAATCTGTTAAACATCTTAATATATGTTTCAAGACAGCTATATAGGTGGACGGCAATTATGCTCCAAGCTGATGTTTATATCACTTATTAAAATAAAGGCAATATCGTACCAGTAAACAGGACTCCAAGCGTAGTCAGATAAAGGAAGGCCTCGGGATACCGTTCGAGGTACATCTTGTGCAATCCGAAGGGACCGAATAACATGAGGAGAAGTCGAGCGACTCCCGTACTGACCAGTCGACTACTGTGGCGCATCTGGGGTACGGTAGGATTGGGTTACGGTAGATTAGGGAGATCTTTGATATTAGAGTTCTTCATGAGAAAATGTACAGCATGTAGACATTGTCAATTTGTCAACATCAGGAAGTAAGAAATGGACCATTCATAGCCGTTTATAAAGGGACATGAAACGTAACCGATAACTTGGCCGGTTTCCCGTTCCCTACTCAACATGCATTAGGTCATTAGGTAAAATGTTTTGCATAATTTCTGGACTGTACAACACACATGCTCTGCGGTAGAGAATATCTGGAGGTTTACCTTGTATCTAACCATCGCCGATACTTTCATAGTTCATCACAAGTGCAATCGGGATACATGTGTGTGATCATCTCATACAGCAATAAATATGGGAATGTGACGAATGTGAAAAGAGTACAGAGTAAATAGTACTAGTAAGACTTACAATAAGAGGCGCTACCGATTTAGGAGAAGCTGGGTTAATATGGAGGAACTCTGTTATGTTATGCATTGCACTCTTGGCGAAGAGTCGCAGGGGATATGTTTCGCCTTTACAAGGGACTATATATATTAGATAAACTGAAACATATCCGAAACAAGTAGAATTATGGGCGAAAAGCGGGAATCAGGAAGCATTTTATTTGCAGTATTGAATTAAAATGCTTGCTGCTTTTAGAAGGTAATGAAAGTCCGTTTACTACTCACACTCGGGACTATTTAACTAGACAAGTATGTCAGAACAATCCTAGTATACATAGATAATAATGTAATTTCTTCCCTTTCCTAATTGTCCTCTACTCTAATCGATCTTCACCGCTCCGTAGATGCGACACAGGAAGAAGTATGCCGCGTAGAATCCGATCGTGCCCGTCAGAAACCTGCAGAGATCAAAGATCAAAGATCAGAGACTAGAGATCAAAGATCACATACTAGAGGTCAACGATCAAAGATCAAACCAGAACGTGATCGCGATGAGCGCAGAGTAGGAGAAGTAGAGAACGGTTGGAACGAAGCCGACGATTTGCAGTTTCGTGTGGAAGTAGAAGGCCGAGTACAGCATTACTGAAGTGATTGAGATCAATGATCATATCCGAAAGATCAAAGATCAAACATATGGGAGATCAAAAGTCATCTATTATACAAACAATAGCAAAGATCGTACCATAAATAGCAGAACCGCCGCTGACGAAGAACGACCTCCACCACCAGTGGTAGTTCTGGAAAGAGTTGAGAGATCAAAGATCAAAGGCCAAAGATCAAAGATCAACTCACCTCAGCACACAACATAAAGTAGGTGGCGACAATGGAGATCTGACTCGTGGATACTGCGAGAATGAGACAGACAATGAAGAGGAAGCCGAACAGGTAGTAGAACTGATTCTCCCAGATGGCCTGGAATGCTCTTTGATCTTTGAACTCTGGGATGATCTTTGATCTTTGATCTTACGGAGAAGATGAAGAAGAGTTCGATGAACATGGCACCGAAGGGCAGGATGCCCGCGAGCATCGTGCACGGAATGAGCTGCAGGTACCACGGTTGTTCCGGCACCTGAAGAAGTGACCTTTGAACTTTGATCTTTGATCTCCAGCTGATATTTGATCTCTGACCTGTCGCGGGATCTGATTGGTCCGTACGGGGTGGACGTAGCTCTGCTTACGGTAGCCGAAGAAGAATCCGAGGAAGGTGAGGGGGAGGTCGATACCGAACCACATGAAGAGAAGGGCAATCATCGTACCGAACGGAACCTGATAACGAAAGCACTTTGGTGAACTGACAACTGTATTTATAAGTCACCGGCGTAACAAAAGACTGATCTCTGAGACAATATTGCCCGTTTAATTAGCAGCTGATATATTATACCACCAGTGAAACATAGTTGAATGGTGCATGACATTGTAGGTAGCAGGAGATAAATCCAATAAATAGGGCAGTTTAGCGGCTAATTGAAAGTACAGAAACCCGAATGGAATGCTCTATACTGCCCTAAACTTACATATATAGGTGAAATGGCTTACCGCGCCCGACGAGTGTTTCGAGATGAGGAAGAAGTTGAGGAGGAATCCCGCTCCGAGGATGATAGAGGGGAACAGCATTCCTGTCTGGAAGGAGAAGCATCGAATGGAATGCTCTATAAGGGATTCGAGAAGCAAGGGAGACAGTTCTATTTACCAAATATCAGGTATTCGAATAGGTCCAAATAGGCTACCTGAACAGCGCATCGTATGGGGTTCTTGCCCTTGAAGCCCTTGTACAGGCGACCCGCGTAGTATCTGAAAGTTGCACCTACCATTTCGCATAAGAGTAAAAATCAAGGCTTTGGTTAGATTCAAAATACGGAATAAGCTATTTAAAGTCGAACCCCGCAATGAGTCCCATGAAACAGTAGAGGAAGATGGCAGCCGAAGTGAGAGAGCCACGAGAAGAGGGAGACAGCATACCAAGCATGGCAAAGGCTGAACAAAGAGGTCAGAGATCAAAGATCAACGATTAGAGCTCAATGATCAGTCGACATACAGACGGTAACAGAGACCATGCCCAGCAGTTGCAGACCGGTTCCGACCAGATTGACGAGGATCATCTGCATTGTAATATGAATAGCGTTTATTGTGCTTACTCAAAGATTTTGAAAAATATTTCTGGCATCTTATCGAATGGCACTGAAAAGGCGTTAGAAATCAAATCTTTCAATATCAGCAAAAGACAATGATGATTGTAATATACCTGATGTGGTGGTGCCCTGAACACGTCTCCGTGCACAAGTTTCCATCCAGTTTCCTCGAGAGTATCATCCTTAATCGAGTTTACATTAAAAGGGGCAGCAATCAATTTCAAAGTTAATACGATTGTTATATGGATAGGTTGAAACATAACTGAACGAAGTTTCTAAGACGCTATAACCCACCATCTCCTCGTCTCTGTTGTAGTGTGCAATGTCCCTTCTAACAGTACGCACGATGCTCACCGACAGGAATCCTGCAACGATTGTTTGGATTACGGTAGTCGCCCAATTTTTTAATTAACCCTGTTCGTTGCATGTTTGATGGTATACAGTGCATTTCATGTTGATTATCCAAATTGATCAAGTGACTAAATAATAAATTACCAGTAAGCGAAATGACAACGATGATGGAGTTGAGAATGGAGAACCAATGAATGTCAACAGCCCGAGTGGAGAGGTAGACATCCCATCGAGACGCCCACGGGATAGCACTCTCTTCCCAGCGCACCTCAATCACCATATTATTTATTCACCATACAGTTTCAGCAAGAAAAAGGGAAACGATAAAGCGCTGTACAAATATCCGCAACGTCCCAATTAGAATAGAGAAAGGTGAGATAAGTATGTTTCAGCCAGTATATATCGGGCAGAACTTCCGTGCATGTGTTGCTCTTGGAGAGACTAATGTTATAATAAACCAACGCTATATGTCCAGTGAATGTCCTGTTCCGCTCCGGTCACTTCTTGGAAGTCGTTCTCTTCAGGAAGCGGAGCGCACTCCTGCGACGAAAGTTCAGTTTGCGATTCGCGGGGTTACGATACCTTTCCGTTCCGGAACTCGACCCTTCGGACGGATCTCGGACGGGCCTCGAAGCCGACTACTCGGTATGAATCAGCTGTCGGTCGGTGGAACTTGAGAGTGATATCGACGTGGTTGTTGACATAAACCTGCAAGAAAGGAACCACATTTCGCTTTTCTCGTTCTTTCAGATCTAATCTCTAACATAGGATCTGATCTAACGCGTGCACATCACTGTATGACTATTTATTTTATAGTGGAATAAACCGTTCCGTCAGTTTCTTTCGTTCCAAAATGAGTCTAATTCTCTCACTTTTGCACGCTCTCTCGCCCTATATTCGGAATGATTTTCCGACGGATCTTTTTAATCCACTATATTTATCTTGACAAGCTCGCTATTATCTTATTGTTAGGATAATGTTGTCAGATAGTAATGGCCATAATCGCTGTCCATTCCGAATAGAATCATAAAAGCGTCGTTTGTCGAGATTTAAATATACGTTGAAACATATTCAGGTCGGTTTGAGATATGACTATGTGAATTATTTAAAAGATTCTATACCTTTCCGTCCTTCTTGTCCACCCATCCCAACTTGTATCCCGGATCGAAGAATGAGTCTCCAGTACCGGGGACTATGTATCGAGTGGCAACGGGCAGGTTGTCTACCAACCTGAGAACAACTTCTTTCCGAGAGATGCAACTACAGACCAGACTAGACCCGCCCTAGAGCTTAGTTCATAGTGTAATGGCTAGTCATCCACACTTCCATTGTGGCTCTAGGTAGTCAGGGGGGGAACAGCCTGAGCATGAAGTCTATGTATTACTCTTGATTATCGAATCCCTGCAACCAATGCACTCACAAATGAGCATGGTATTCCTCTTCGATTCTCTTCTTCAGTTCACTCGATTCGATCTTCGTGATGTGCTTGGCATCTCCATTGTTGCAGGCAGACATGCATGAGGCATTCTTAGCCATGCGGATCTGAAAATCAGAGGATGAGATTTGACCTTTATTATTCAGAATGGAACCTTATTCGACGTTAGTCTTTATAGTCTAAATGGACGCAGAGCACTAAATAGCTAATGAAATTAGTGAATCGATGGCCCACTTCGTACGGAGTGTTGACTATACGATCTCCCCTCATCACTTCTCCGATATTCTCCGATTTGTAGTGAAGCTCCCCTTAAGGCTAAGAGCATTATCCTTAAGGTATCGATAAGGAGTGTCTTAGGGAACCCTTACCTTCCGGTCTGCAGAATGGGACGGAGTAGTACTCGAAGGGAACCACGGTACGGGTACTCGTGAGTTTGATGCCCTGTTATCGATTGATTATCGATTACTCAATGAAGGTTGAGTCTTACCTTGACCTCGATGGCATCTCCCGCCTTGAATTCCACTGGAGCCACGCCGGGGACGTAGAAAGAGGAGAGGAGGGGATGGAGGAGGAGGAAGACTAGGAGACGAAGGGTCCCCTTCATCGTCCAGACGAGGCTCCTACAACGATTGTCTGATGACTATTGATCGATCGACGAGCACGATATCGAGTGTTGTCGAGGATTGGACAGCGACGCGACCTCTATATGGGGAAGAGGGGAATGAGAGGGGCTATGTGCTGGATGGAGAAGCATCACAAAAGGCGGCTACAGTAACCCCGTACACGATATGCGGAAGTACGGCCTAAATTGAGTTGGGTAAATTCGGGCTCGTTTTGCCACTAATTCAGTTATCTCACTCCTGAATTTAGGCATATCTATTTTGCATAATTATACATAGTCCGCTGTCTCGTTGAACTTCATTACGTTTGGCGGAGTAAAATAAACTCGACTGTAATGTAAAAAGTGCCTAAAGTTTATACTAGTACCTTTTTAAATTTTGGAATAATATTTGGCTACGGTACTTTTATGTGTACGGTATAATAAATTCATCAGTTCGCGATTCAGTTTCACCCTACCGTAATCCGCACCGAATTTGCACCGAGATTGCACAACTCTGTTAGGATTGCGTCAGAATAGGACTTCTCTTACCTAGGTTTACGTCAGCTTATGCGTCATCGCTGAACCTATTTAGTCACCATCTCAACAGAGCATACTCAACCAACGTTTCAGAATCACAGCCGCGAGTATATTTTTGTCTTCTTGCCTTCTTGTATAGGCCCTGCAATTGTGTGTTTTCAGTCATGACTACCTACTACGTCTGCTCCGAAACGGGTAAAGAAAAGAACGATGGTCTCACTACAGAAACCCCAGTGGAGGCGCTTTTCCAGGTATTTAGCACTTTCCTTTTCGCTCGGTCTTGGTTCTGTGCTGATACGTTAAATACCTTACGAGAACCAAAAATTTAAATGTAATTCTATTAATTCATCTAGATATAAATGTAAGAAGACGATATTATTGCAGGCCATGCTTCTCGCAAAGTCGCCTACTGGAGACTTCAAAGTGTCTTCGAAGGACGAGTCTGGTGCCAAGATCTGGGTTGCACCTTCACAGAGTGCACTCAAGAAGAATCAGAAGAGGTATCATTTATCTATTATTAGAACATAGTTCTCCTCAAAGGAGTCTACCAGAAAATGGGAATAGACGGAATTTGTTGAGGTATGACCAAGAGCTGAAGAAGGCGGAGAAGGCTGGAGCCAAGGCGAAGGGTGACGAAGACTCACTCAATGCTGCGATCGAGGAGGCCAAAAAGGTAGAATTATTGCTCGTTCGCATTTTGGGAGGATTAGAAGTCTAACGATCGCTGAAGCGTTCTCACCATGGAGAGAATCTAGGATTTTGTCAGTGAAAAAGATCCCTTCAATGTGCATATTGTTTGCAGATTGTGTTCGAACTCGATACCTCCCTTCCCTCTCCGAAAAAGATCAAGATCCGCGATGCAGTCAAGAACAGGGACGTGCGAGTACTCGTAGAGGGATGGGTACACAGACTCAGACGGCAAGGTACATCCCTATATTTTACTTTTTTTACTTTACACGACTGATTTACTATCATGTTATTGCTTTCTTCAAAACGCACGTTCTAGTTGTGTTATTGTAGGAAAGGCGATGGCCTTTATCGTGCTCCGTGATGGTTCGGGTTTCCTGCAATGCGTGCTCACGGATAAGCTGGTAAGCTATTTGGAAACTACTAATCGAGCTTTATGCAAATTAGAATATCCTAAGATTGTTTGTTGATAAAAAATGTCCTTTTGTTCAGTGTCAATCGTACGATGCCGTGACATTGGCCACAGAGAGTTCCGTGCAGATCTACGGAACGATCAAGAAGGTACTGTAGCTACCGTAGTGATCTTTGATCTCACTGATATGACTAGACTCTAGTCTCAGATTGATCTTTGATCTTGCTGTCATGACTAGACTCTAGACTCAGATTGATCTTTGATCTTGCAGTTGCCCGAGGGAAAGACTGCGCCCGACGGGCACGAACTCGTGGTTGACTACTGGAAGCTGGTGGGAGGGGCGCCGGCGGGAGGAATCGATAATGTGCTGAACGAGGAGGCTGGGGTGGAGGTGCTGCTGGAGAACAGGTACGGTACTTTGACGGTTCGAAAGAACTTATCATCATTTTAATCTTATCATCGTTTTTTTTTCTTAAAAGAAGTTAAGTCACCGTAACCGTAAAATCTATCTTAATCCTTATTGAGTAACTGTTGCCCACAGACACCTCGTGATCCGCGGTGAGAACGCGTCGCGTATCCTGCGCATCAGAGCGGCTGCAACGCGTGCGATGCGCGACCACTTCAACGGGGCCGGCTACACGGAGGTCTGTCCCCCGACGCTCGTCCAGACGCAGGTACGTCCATTTATGCCATTTCAGGTATAATAGACGCGAACATTAGATGAGAAGCGAGCACAGCGGTAGTGACGGTATACTGCTGTAGCTATTACATGGGCTTTATTCATTTTATTTTGTGGCTCTTCTTGTGCAATATTTTCTGAAGGAAAGTAGAGCTTTCTAAGTACCGTAGTATTTAGGGAAACTTGTAGATAATGGCAATATTGTGCCCAGTCGGAGAGCTAGCCGATTCTTTCAGGTGGAGGGTGGCTCAACCCTCTTCGGTCTGGACTACTTTGGAGAGCCAGCCTACCTCACTCAATCCTCTCAACTCTACCTCGAGACCTGCATTCCGTCCCTAGGAGATGTCTACTGTATTGCGCAGAGTTATCGGTAGGTCGATGTATCCATCTTGCCTCGCTTTGTGTACTATGACTTGCAAACCTTACCACACACAGCAATCTTCACCTAATGGTGATACCGTACCCTCCCCGGCCTACCGTAATCCTAGTAATCGTGTTGAGAGCGGAGAAGTCGAAGACTCGTCGTCATCTGGCTGAGTATTCACACGTCGAGGCCGAGTGTGCATTCATCACCTTCGAGGAACTCATGGACAAGATTGAGGTCAGTTAGGCTCATAGATGGGCACGGTTGCAGGAACCGTGGTTGGGTAGCTTGCTGCACAACTGTTGTATTGGTTAAATCGCTATGCAAGGGAGGGCGACAGCAGTAATCTACCAGCAAACTGTATGCATACGTGGGCAGGGTCTGCCGGTAACTAACTGCAGTGGTTCTCCCATACATAGATATCAGCCATTTTCGCTAAGATATTATTTTGCAGTGAGCTAACCAATACAAGGAAAATGTTTGCAGTAAGTCACCCAACCACGGTACCTGCAACTGTGCCCATCTACGCATGTATGGTTAGGCTCTCTTAGGGGCAGGACTTATGAGACGGTCTTATCCTAGTTACGGCTTTTTACGGTTCAACTTAGTGTATCAGCTCCTCAGTTTAATATGAATGATTGTGTTATCGTGATAAATTATTGATGGTTTGTTCAGTCGCTAGTCTGCGATACGGTAGACCGCCTACTGGCCGACCCGGAGACCGCAGCACTCATCAAGCACGTGCATCCGGTAAGTCGGCATCCGGGGTTTAGATAGTTTTGGGATAAGGTATTATGCGGACGAGGCTGTCCGGTTCGGTACCTTAACCTTTTCCTCGCAGGAATTCAAGGCACCCGCGCGTCCTTTCAAGCGAATGGAGTACAGGGAGGCTATCGAGTGGCTCAACGTATGATTTTAGGTCTCCTTTATCTGTAGAGGGATTGTTTTTACTGTCTTAATAAGTGCCTGATCTTACTGTAGTGCTATTCTAAACTAAAGTACCGCCCATTGTCCGAGGTACATGGAACTTTCGGATTAATCGGATTATTCCTGATCATAGGATCCCAGAAAAATTTAATTGTAAAACGAGGAAGGTAATCTCTGTATTTCTCATATGCATGAATTACAGAAGAACAACGTAATGAACGAGGAAACGAAGGAGCCATTCAAGTTTGGAGAGGATATTCCAGAGGGACCGGAGAGGAAGATGACTGATGCTATCGGAGTGGTTAGTGGGGGGAAGGCAAGAGGGGTACGGTAGGAGTGCTGTAGGAAGTGTCCAGTCACGGCTGAAATAATGTGCTTGTTTTTGACCGTGCATCGTACATTGGTCACTTACCGTATTCAGCCGATTCTCCTCAATAAATTCCCCGCGGGAATCAAAGCCTTCTACATGTCTCGTTGTGGAGAAGGGGACAAGTTGACAGAGTCCGTGGATCTGCTTATGCCCAATGTTGGAGAGATTGTCGGAGGTACGAGGGGATGGGAGTAGGAATACTATAGAGAAGGGGGAGGTACAGTAAAGGAGTGTGTATTGGAAAATACTCCACATATTTGATTGTTGCTGCCACCTCGTCTTTGATGAATTATATAAATTTACATTAAATGACTACTTTCAGGTTCGATGCGTTTGTGGCGAGAGGAAGATCTAGTGAAGGGATTCCAGGCAGCAGGCATTCCGAGTGAACACTATTACTGGTAAGTCTGGCAATATTCAAATTGGGGAACTACCATTTCATTAAATCAGCCATTCAATCAAATTTGATTAGCATACACTCAGCTCAATGTCTACATAGCTTTTAGACCGTTGGAACTAAGGGTTAACAGAGATAGTACAGTACATAGCTTTTTGGACGCTGTGATAGCTATGTACTATCTTTGTAAATCCAAAATAACGCTGTAACAGCTATGTACTATGTCTGTATGACCTCTATCAACGCTATAACATCGCTGTCGGAGCTGTGTAGAAGCGCTGTATGTTCTCTGTAGTATCTCTGTATCACTTCCCCCTGTATTCCTCCCTTGGGGGTTCTTTCTGGTCGTTTGCGGATGTTATAAGAGGCATAACAAACATTGAATGTTTATCAACGAAATATTAATATTTAGAACAATAAAAAATAACACACTATTATCCGACCTTTCAATCTTGGAAGTCGACTAGTTTAGGACTTATTTCATAAAAAGTTTACTCCTAGTTATCAGTGAAATCTTATGAATTATGCCAGTGCGCAAGCAGGAAAAAAAAACAGAAAAAGCTCACCTGTTTTCGTGACTAACTCTCCTTCGCTCGAGATATTTTTAAAAAAAACGTAACTTAACAAAGCCGATGCCTGAAAAAAACGAAGTACATCTACATACTGACCTTTCACGTAAGAAGTATCCGTAAATATATATAAATGCCTCGAATTACATATTTCTCGCTTCAAATATTCTCCGCTATTTTCGTGCCATTGCGTATACAACTTCAACCGGCATAACTGAACGTGCAACGAAGTAATATAATATTCGGCATGACTGCAACATTACAACTAGTTCAGTAACATGAATGAATCAACAAAACATAAAAAACAACGCACAGTTCCATAAAACTTCAGAAAATAGTAGGAAATGGAAATGTCATCATCCCTTGCATAAACTAAGGAAGTAGATAGCTGTAACAGCTCTGTACCTCTCTGTTGCAACTCTGTTTGCCCAAACAGAGCTCTTACAGAGGTAATACAGACCAAAATCTGGCAGTAGAGCATTTACAGCGATGTAACATCTATGTACTATCTCTGTACTATGTACGACCGCTGTTCTAACGCTGTAAAAGCTATGTAGACATTAAGCTGAGCAATTAGAGTTGATAATTACCGAATTGATGATATGGTTGTTGTGCCTAAAATTGACCCCTTTATTACTCTACTGTGCTAATTCTTTGTTAGTCTTGTGGGTGTTAGCAGGTTGGATTACGGTAGCTTCGATGTTTGATGTGCAGGTACGTGGACCAACGTCGATACGGAGCGGTGCCTCATGGAGGATACGGACTGGGATTGGAACGGTTAGATCGATACGGTGTCTCACCAGAAAGACGATGAAAAGCACACTGTATTTTGCATCGTTCCTTCAGTTCATTTTTACAATTAGTTATGAAACATACTTACAATTAGTTCATCAAACCGTCCAGGATGTGCTGCCGTTTGCCTCATATGATCTTCTCCTGCTCAATTAAAAATTAAAAAAAAATAGATTTTGTGCATAACCGTAAGACCAAATATGTGTTGTCAGTCTAACAAAGTATGCTGTAGTTCCGCTCTTTCCTATTCTATTCTCTTACAGATTCATCTGCTGGCTGACCAACACCCATCACATTCGTGATGTCTGCCTGTACCCTCGATTCATCGGCCGTTGTGCGCCGTGAATACGGTAGTCGACGAATGGGAGACGTCGCCCAGAGACTCTCTATCGACTAGCTTCCAATATCCTGGATTCCTCTGCTTCCCTTGATTCCTTGTTTTTTTATTGTAATCTCACGCTTATTGGATAACTTCTAAAATGCTTACAAGTCTAGTGATTTATTGCGTGCATTGGGATGGTTACATTTTCTTTTCTGAGTAAGTTTGGTTTTTTATCGCTTTTGTTGAACCTTTCATTGATTTGTTAAGGATTAGGACTGGAAGACCGTTATGGAGAAAAAATGAACAACCTTGTAAGACAGCCATGTGAGGTAAAGTTATGAATAGAGCCCGCCAAATGATCCCCTCTCATGTTAGCGAGAGAGGTAAATGGCTCATGGACAAAGCTCAAGAATGGCTTATCCTTTCATTTTACTCTTATCACGATGATCATGAATTAAATGAGGTTTTATTTGGTGAGCTCTAGTTAAATAGTTATATCAAATAAAATCGTTAATTATAAGATATACATGGATTGAAAGTGAATGATAAACTTGTTTCATTGTTTCGCCCTGGACAGATCGACTATGCTTGGCACCCATGGCAGTTTCATCGTGGAATAGGGTTGTTAAAACATGAAAACAAGCTTTACCATTCAACCTTCCCCTTATCAGTGAGTTTCCCTCAGTATACAAGGAAAAAAGTCTCCTATGCAATCCAATACATTTTATCTATGTGTAGATTGGAGGCCGTGGAGTCTACAAAAAGAATTTCCCTCTGGCTTGGCCCGGGGGTACACAAAACCAGGGCCGTTCACTCTCTCTCTGACAAGGAGATGGTCTGACCTCGGCATCGCCGATCCGAATGATGCATATACCATTCGAAAGAGCATGAAAAACTGTGTTGGAAAAGTCGTTCAGTTTTTGCTGAGCTCAATGGGATGGGTGCGAAATTTGTCGAAAAGAAAAATGAAAAATTTTAATTCCGCTGGTAGTTCGCTTCTTGAACCCTCGCCAGGAGCCGTCTGTCAGCAGCAGCGGTGGCCGAGCGGATAAGGGACGGGAGTGGTATTCAGGGGCTGCGGGTTCGAACCCCGTCCGGGCGATATTTTTTGCTTTTTTTCTTGGCCCCCGGATTTGATCTCTGGATGTTGTCGAAAATGGTCCATCATATGTTTGGTGTTCATAGCTTGTAGTTTGATGGAGCTTGATGGTGAAGATCCGAAAGGCTCCTTCCCTCGCTGTGGATTTCTCCTCACGGACAACCTCATCGTGTCGGCGGGGACGAGTCACATCCAGACGAAGACCCACACGAAGGAGTTTTTTCAAGGAGACGGCCTTCTTGTCACTCGCTCCGGATCACCTACATCTTTTCGTCGACGGATGGGGCTTGTTCAAGGATATGTCTGCTATTCATTCCATCAAACGCTCTCACAAGTTCCATGATCTCAAGACTATTTTTTTTCATGCTCTTTCGAATGGTATATGCATCATTCGGATCGGCGATGCCGAGGTCAGACCATCTCCTTGTGAGCATGCCTTCACTAGGTTGAACAATCTTTCTGCTTTCTAATGATGGTTCCTGCTAGATATATCTTCAGGTCTTAGAATCGTCTAAATTTGTCAACCCGTTCCTTGGATAAAAAACAATCAAATATCTTCCGATTGTCTTAGAATCGATGATCTTCCGCGAAGTCCAGCACTTTCGCGTGGATTGCAAAGTAAGATCTTACTTCTTGTTCCATGATCAGCCGTTCTTTCTTTCTGGTTTACGTAGTTTTCTGCAAGTCTTGAACATATTATTTATGCAAATCTTTACGAACTATCTGACTCTGTTAATCTTTATTTCGTACAGGTAAACAAGGACTGGTGGCAAATTTCTCCAAATCTCTCAAGACTACTTCTCCACATACATGGATTTCGAGTATAGATTGAACTAAACCAATCTTTTCAGATCTACGTAAGCGTTCTTCATTTAGACTCATCGAAATTTCACTAACACACGCTACCACCGTGAAAATTCCCTAGCTGACAAGAGAATGATTTCCGCAAAATGGGATAGGATAGGATAGGATAGGATAGTTTTATCAGTGTCATGGGTCATGCCACAGCATTCCGCCCGGTGAAGAATGTGTCTAATAGCGAATTGACCTTTATTTTTGAATTTTCTCAAGAATGACTTAACCAATCAACACCAAATTTTTGGGGCTTGCTCAGGTCATAAGGTTGAACTTTATTATTTTTTTAACGAATTTTTAAATTCATGAATTTACTATCACTGGTTCGCCTACGGGATCGGATCCAATGCGCGGAAACCGCTATTCGCTATTAGAACGCTAGGAATGCTGTGATGCCAATGGATGGTGTGGTATGGACATGCCGCATGCTGATCAAAAAAGGCTATGGGGCTAAAATCTTCAGGGTGGTATCGTGTGCTAGGGAATAATTCTATAGCGGGCTGGAGAAATTTTGAGTGTGGTACGGGTTTGCAGCAAATCCTTTGCTAATAATTCAAAACCTTCAGACATTTGATGTTTTAAGCACTTTATTTGCTCGAAAAAACTCACACGAAAAGCTCAAAAAATAGAAAATCATTCAAATCCGCAGGCGGATGTCATCGTTCACTGTCCTTTGAATGATCGGTGGGATATGGATATCTTGATTGATCTAAACGTCACTCTGAAGGATTTTTCCTTCAGGTAAAATAGGCTCGAAACACGATTTGAATTTTAAATTGCGCTCGGATTACTTGATGGTAAACATTAAAGCACCTCACACCCTGTGAATGGTCAAAATTGAAATAGCCAATACCTAGGTCTTCTTAAATTAAAAATTTAGATCGATCAAGTTTAAAATGAATCGTGAACCAGACAAAATCATTGCGGAGAGACGCGCAACGGTGAGTTTATAATTAAAAGATTAATTTTGGTATTTGGTAAAGAGCAGTTTCAGATTGGGATGGTAGCGGAATTCGGCCCTAATACAAAATTCGACGTGAAAATTGTTTTGATCCGACATCACTGCATTTATCCCTACCACGGTTTCAAAATAGCGGCCGTTCCTAAGAATGATATCGTACTGAACTTCCGCAGAATATTCAATGCCACAAAGATCAATGCCTCCAAGGTAACTTAATCTTGAATCATTTGGTATCAATTTGACCTTTTCTTGTTGTCATTACAAGCCTTCAGCAAGTGCTTCTTCTCAATTCCTCGTATTTCCGCCGATTGATCAAGTTCGACCAAGGTAATGTGGATGTTGGTGTTTGCACTCCGGAAGTCTTCATCATTTGGTACCAGGTAGGGAACGGCCTTACAGGGAAAGACATTCGTATGTTTTAACATTAAGAGAGAGCAAAAGGCTGCCCTTGTCGGTCAGGGCACGCAAGTTCGGATCCCGTCTGCGGCAAACTTTTTGCACATTTTGCAAAAATATCCGCGAAAAATTCTAAGTTTTTCTCTGGTGACTTTTGACCAAAAAAGATTCCCGTTTTCTGAAACATAATATTAATCTGACAAAAGTAGAAGATTTTTTGAAAACAATTCAAAAATGTATATTTTCTCAGCCAGTTTTGAAATTTTTCAAAAACGTAGGAAAATGGTCCCGAGGCGTGAAGTTTTGAATATGGGTCTTGCAAGAACTTTTTTTGAAATTTGCAATTCTAAAAAAGATAATCGACCTACGGACAGACAAAAACACACACAGACGGACAAAATTTGCAGTGATTTGTTAGTAAGAAGTAAAGAAGCGTTTTCCAGTCACTGAAGCTGCGCTTCTACTGTTTACATTACCGGTGCATCGTTTTCAACTACTATATATGTCACAACTTGGCGTAAGGATCATTCACATTATTGTCAAATTCAGGACGAAGTTGTTAGCTTCGAGAGTTTCGATAGGAAGTGTCTTTCCCAAATTGTACTATATACTTTATCCTCTTTGTAATATAATTTTATTCCACCAAGAGTATGAATTACGGTGGCTTTATCATCTACGGTGGAGAATTATCTCGGAGATCCATGAAGCGGTGAGCCGCATTTACCACATTTGTAAAAAAAGATATTTAATTTATCAGAGTTCGCAATTGCTTCTCCACCGCCAGAGGAGCTTCTGGTATGAGCCCTTTTCAACTGGAAGCCGAGAAATCAGACACGATTTGACCCCATTCATGTTAATTGCATGTTTTTTTGCTGTGCACTTATGCTCAATAATGCAAGTCCATTCAATAATGCGCGGAACGAAAATTTGAATATAATACGAGGACCGACAATACTTAGTCCCATGTTAATTGCATGCTTCGATATTGTTATATTTTCTTTTGCTAGTGATGTGGCTATCTAGGAGCTTAATTTGTGTATTTCCATGGATCTCTTGAGATAAATCATGTCAGAATGCTTCTCGAACGTTGGTTATATCAATTTGATTTATCCTTTTGCAATGGATGGTTTCGAATGAAGTAGATTGGTCTTATGAAAAAAAGTGAACAATTGAAAGGAAATCTAAAAAAGGGAAATTTTACCCGTTTTATGATGGAGGTTAGTCAGCCTCGTCTCTCAATCATTCATTCTTCTCTTGTTCATAGAAACGATCGGTATGGTGAGGTTAATTGCTGAAGATACGAATTCGGCGAATATTCGCTTGAAAACACTTCAGATCACTCGTTTTCCGCCAACGCGTTCATTCGTCGAAAGCGAGCACTCGCGTTGCGGGGAAAACGAGTGTTCGCTTTCGGGAGAACGCTCATTTGGCCTACTCTAATATGTTCTTTTGAAGAATTATTTATTTTTTACCCAGGCAGATGCTAGACAAAAAAATAGATGAATCATATTCTAGTACACTCAGCGAAATTTCACTACCATACAGCACTTAGTGAATCATTCACCACACAAATTTCACCAGCTCGCTGGTGAATTGTGCGCAAAAACAAGCTTCGATTCGCAACATTCTCCTTCCCCTTTATCAAGGGAATCCTTGCTCCTTCTCCGCTCTCTTCCCCTTTCTTCCTTATCTGTTGTCAGACTCCGTTGTTTGGTTCCCTCTCTCTTGCCTCGCTTCTCTCTCCCTCCCTCTCATCTATCCAGCTCACTATTCTTTCCATCTGGATGCATCCCTTCCATCTGAGAGCCTACGCTCTTTCATGATCATCAATCATTCATATCTATGAAAGCTCAGTTCGCAATATCCTTATTATGCTTCACAATCTATGAAAACAAGTGCTGGTCTCATTTTTGCTTAACCGTGAAAGGTAATCGCGAAGATGCTCAAATCGTGTTCTACTCACCGTCTATTGTGTATTTTGTTCTGGTCGCTGACTTCACATAATAGTATACACCCCGTCCCTGTCAAGGTAACCCTCTTCGTAGTCTATCACTGTTTGCTCAATCGAAGCCCTCTAATGCATCGGATTACGGTAGATCGAATCGCGAACTGACTCGGGTTGCGAGGTCCCTCTCTCTAGTGAGTAAGCATGTACGAGGATGAATCATGCTCCACCCTCGTCCCTCTCCTCTCATCTCTTAGCGTAGACCTGCTTTCCAAATCGCTTAGACCTTTACCGGGCTTCACCCCCTCTTTCCGCTAATCGTAAGACTCGTGTCCATCCGTGTTGATATATGTTTCATACTCTATATATAGCTAGCTCATCATTGTATAATTAGTACCGAGACCAGTACACTGACAGATCTATATAATAATTTATTAGTAATAAAATAATTATGCTCTTACATTTTATAGGACCCATTTCTCTGCAAAGAATGAGTAAGGCATCTAGCAAAGGCGTAGACAAATAAATCACGTACCACATATTGTGCGAACGATGCTCTGTGTTCATAGTCAAAAGGGGTTACCAAACGCAGTTCTGAATCTAAATGTACGCCCCATTCCTCGAGTCATCACAGTGTTCCCTCTTCTCACGTTTCCCCTCTCATTCCCCCACATCCGGATTGATAACCAACGTGTCTCCCATCCGGATCCGACCTCTTCTTATGACTACTCTGTCTGTGTGTGTCTGCTTCGAGTGCATGTCTTAGTGACGAATGCAATTCGTCGACCATCGTTATATTTTAGATTATATATATATATATATATATATATATATATATATATATATATATATATATATATATATATATATATATATATATATATATATATATATATATATATATATATATACATAATACAGTTGAAGCATATCCCATCGTTAATTGATCTTCGAGGTCTACCTTCATAACCTCGTCCCAGGGGAGTATTTGCGTCCCCCATCTACCAGAAGTATCTAATTCTCGCTCCCTCTCGATTCCCTCTGTCTCCATTCCTCCTAATTGTCACCTTCCCACTTCCTTCTCCACCTTATGAAGGTTCCCAGGCGCGACTACTCTCATAGAGTTCCGCTCCATGACTCACAGCTTACATTGAAATATCTAAATGATAATTCAGAATATATATTATGTTTGAAACATATTTCTGCCTATCAGTGATCTTCACGACCACCTACTTTAATTTTCAAAATGCATGCTGCCATATTGTGAAGTTGAAGGCCTCAATAGTCCACTTCCTCTGCTTTCGTATACCTTCTCCGTATGAACCCCCGTTCGCCCCTCCACTCTATCTCCCCCTTCCCCCTACCCCAATCAGTATTTGCACGTCCCTCCGGGTGCCCTATAGCCTACTCGCATACTCTCTCCCTCTCTCCCTCTCCCCCTCCGTCCCTCCTCGCCCCTATCCCTCACCTGTTTCACTGTTTGGCTTCCCTTCCATACACCCGACCTTTCACTTACTCGTCTCCAGATACCTTACACTCTCTTCTCTCGTTACTGTCATTACTAGAGTTGTGCATGGGAGTTCCTTTGATGCTTATCTTTCATACATCATTCATAACCGCAACGCGTCTCGTCACCAAAAGAAATGAAACGTATTGTCCAAAAGAACTCCCATGCACACCTCTACTCATTACTGTCAACTTACCTGTTCACTCTATGCCCTCAGGGCTTCTCATTTTCTTATCTTTTTCCTCTTTCGATATATCTTGGAGACATGACAAATCAAATATCTTCACCATCTCAACTACATCGCATCACCTTGATTCATTCTGAATCCTTCATCACTAGATTCATTCTCGAAATTCATAAACCCCACTCTTGTAAACAATCTCAGCCCGTTCGAAACAGTCCACTACTTGTAATGAGATAATCTGTGATCGGCGTTTCCCACACCATTCCATTCCATTACGAAGGTTCGTTAGACCCCTCAATTAGTTTACATTCAAAGAATTGACGGGTAGTTAGTTCATCGAAGCTGACTGTACCGTTATTTATTATATAAAGGGGAGGTGAAACGTATCCCAACAGTAGAGTAATCAAGCCCTTTAGTTCTCCAGATCTCTCTAGTTGTGAGAAAGATGTGTATATGTGCGATCAGCCAAATCCCTTTCATGTTTCCTAGCTTCTCACTTAAAGGGACATGGAAGTGATTTTAAAGTGACGCTTATATGAAAGATTTTGCCGTAATTAGTATAAAAACAAAAGGAAAAATAATAAAAATTAATAATATTCGAGAAATGATTTTTTGAAATTTCGCCCAACGACGATGCTGCTGTGTTTAGCGAAAGGAATTAAGCCCAAAGCGACATTCTTCTCAACGACGGATGCCCGGAACGAAAAAATAAAACATGCGTTTTTCGAGTTTTTTTCTTCAATTTTTCTATTGTCACTGTTTTCCTCACATTTTGAAACCTTAGAAGAATTTTTATCGAATTTTATAACTTATTGTTAGAGGCTGCTTCCTCCCTTTAAATATTCTCACTCTTTTCCGGATTTAAAGAAGATTTAATGACAGCGAGGAAAGAAGCACAATAATAATACAAGGTTGCCACGAGACAACAAAGGAAACGAAGAAATGCCTGGCATTTCTTCGTGTCTGTATCTCTTTTTCTCCGTTTCCTTCTTTCTCCCTTTTCCCTTCTTTCTTTCCCCGTTTGGCATCATCTCAAGTGTACATAGGCAGAAGGAGGGAAGAGGCGCGGAATTGATAACGGCACCGCGTGAATTCTGCTCTTTGCCTCTCAATTCTCTCGCCCTCCCTTCCCTCCCTCGTAACTCTCCCCCTCTCTCTCCCTCAAAATCCCTCTCCTTCCCTAATATTAGAGCCGCAAACTCTCCCTTTGATGCCCTTTCAAGTGTTGTTTCCTTCCTCCTTCCTTCTTGCATAGTATTGCTCGTATTGTCTCTGACTCATGTTGTGTACTGCTTAGTGCACTTTGTCAAACATCGTCCGCCACCTCACCCACAGCACACACACGCTCTGTGCACACGTTGTTCAGTAACTGTAGGTACCTTCTTCCCCGAGGTACGAAACACGGAGAAACACTATTTCCGCTTTTACTACTTGTCTTTCCGCAATATTGTTTCTCGAACAGCCAACTAATTGTGATAGATTTCAAGTGTTCTTTCTGATTGTGGACTACGTATCTATTCAACGGTGTACCGCCTGTCCGAATTTCACCAATTGCGACTGTCTCTGCTTCTCTCTAATTTCCATGCTCTCTCGTCTCCCCCCTCTTCATTTGCGTTCCTATGGAACATTCCCGTTCTATTCGATCGCCTTTCCCAACCATTCAAAGTTTCCCATTTGAGATGAGTCGCGAGGTGCACTACTCCTCACGGGGGAGTGATCGTAGTCATCGTTCATCCCGTATCCCCGCACCTTCCAAGACCTCCCAGGTATAAATCCGGTAGGGGGTACTGTAACATTCTGGCCATAGAGGTCAGGCAAGACATCGTAGTTGGACTGATTAGCTGATATGCTATCTATCTCCAGCAGTAGGTAGTGCCTCAGGGCAGCTTTCCTATTAATCTTACGGGTGGCTTTCTGAGCTTAATCGGAACGTGTTGAAAGTGTAGGGAAAGGGCGAACCAACTAATCGGCAATTTCCTCCGCTAGCTTACACTTACCGAGTATAATTTGCATTCCGGGAATCGTACTTAGTAAATAGAGAAATACCTTCGATTTGTAGCTGGTAATATCCCTTTGCAGTCTGCTATAATTGTTCCTGTCCAATAATAGCCGTCTCTGCGCCTCTCATTATCACATGCTCTCTCGCTCTTCTCCCACTCATCGCTATTATTGGCGAAAAGTTTACAAACGATCTGCCGCTGCTGCCCATCCCCATAGAAGACTTGTAAGACAAGCATCGTTCCCGTCCCCTTAGAAGAGCTTTTCTTTTTCAAGTGAAGATATCCCCCCTACCCCTACCCCAGAGATTTCCTACCTGCCGCACACCTCACGGTGTATTCGATAAATAAATAAATCTTTGCATTCCATCTTTGCCTGGACTCTTTTCATATCGCTCCGCTCTCTCGTCATAAATAAGAATAAGAAGAATAGGATTCGACTTGATACGAGGGTTGAAGATGCTTTAACTCGGAAAAAGTGAAATCACGCTCAAGTTTCTATAAATACCCACTACCTGACATATGGGAAGAGGCGCGCATAAGGTCTGAGAATCCACGAAGCCTCCCCCCTTCTTCCTAATCCTGCCCATATTACTCTAGTCGAGCAGGGATTCACTTCCTTCCCTCAATCTACTACAACCTTGCCAGTTTGCCTGGGAAAATAGCCACTTCCTTCACAAACCGAATAATAATTCCATTCCACGCGGTGCGGGCTATCGATAATGTTTTCTAAGGAGTTTTCACATTATATGGGCTATGGAGTTTTCACTTAGATTTGATCTTTGATCTTTGCAGTCCCGTGGAAAACGTCCGTCGGGTCGTATGGTGATTAACATGTCGACGACTATCACAACCAACGGATCTCACAATGGAGTCATCGTCCATTCGGGGGTAGCTTCGCCTGGGGGAGAAGGAGGAAATGGTGAGGAATACATTTTGGTTTCCCCTGATAATTGGGGAAATACAGTACTGCAACTCTTAACAGAAAGCAAATGCAGATGGCGCACATTAACTTTTTTTGTGTGAAGCTCTGCTAAGCTTTGAAGATCATTTTGCTGAAAAAATTCTAACTATTTTTTTCCGAATCTGCAGAGTTCGTTTTATTTGAGGGTTCTTTTGATCTCGAAATCTGAGATTTGCAAAACGCTGTGCTGCTAAACGTTGGCTTCGTTCTCACATGATTCGCGCTCTTTTTCCGAAAGATCTTGTTATTACTCCAATCTCACAATCTATCTATCTTCTCCATTCATTCGCACCATCTCCTCTTCACTTTTCTCATTCCCTGAAGCGTTGCATGAAATGTTTGCCCGTCGAGCACAACACAAATTGTTGAGAGGAAGCGAGGGACAGGAAAAGCAGTAATAGGAATAGGTCCAATAAGAGTGTGCCTCGGGCGGAATCGCGCTTTTATGGGTAATGTGAAACATTACTCTGAACATTGTCCTTCATCTTTGGCTTACTAGTAAGGACAATTACCTAAAACATGCTGGAGTAGAACTATTTATCTCAAGTGAGATCTTGAAAGCTTATCTTTTTGCGAAACTTGGAAGCGTTCGTTTTCACAAGTTCTCAGTAATAAGCAGTCTTGCACCTTGCAGAACCCAGCAAAGATCAAACAATCAGCTAGTTCCGCTGTGCCTGAAGCTATGTCTAGATATGTTTCACCGCCTCTATATAACAGGCGCCTACCATAAGTAGATAGCGCTAATCACCCTCCTGTGATCAATTTATAATTCCCGAATTATTCAATCCCTGTACTTTCGCGCTTAATCATCATTATGACTCACCTACAGAATTCTATCTCATACCCTTCCGAACCTTGACTGCTTCAGGAAGAGTGTGGCCCTACCCGTCCCCTGCCTCCTCCCTCAACTCCTCGTCCCTTCCCCTTAACTACAGTACACCCCCTCCGGCCATCGAGATGCCTTCTACTTCTGGTAAATATACGTTTCGTTTCAATTTACTTACTCCATTGTCCAAAGTCGCAAAAACTCGCGAAATCTTGCGAATTAGCCGCGCTTGAAGGGGTCAGTATGGGGGCACGGTGGCTATTATCCAGTCCTTCTAGTATTGTCTCCCCCTTCCCCCCTTCATCCCCCTTGATCCTGTGTAGTCCCTCTACTCCCTTACACGATGTCTGCCGTATTGTTTGTGTTGAGTCGTTAATTGGTGTGTGGACTGGAAAGGGAGAGGAGAGTCTTCGGTGGAAGCAAGACAAACGAATGCTCTAGTAGAGACCCTTTTCTCGCACCCCCCCCCCCTGGAGTCAGCTCATGCGATACCACTATCAACTTGTACTCACGGCCAGTTAGTCTTTGATCTTTGCTCCGGTATTCCCAACCAGGATGGAACCATTTAACGCAACAGATATATTCTATCGATGGGTCCATTCTGGTGGCATTTATGGTACCATTCTGGTCGGCAGGCAGCGATCAATGGCTCCATTCTGGTGAGTGAGAGAGGAGCGCGAACAGTAACGGGCTTCAGTACAACAAAGCATAAAAATATCAACCCGGAAAGGGAACTGTTGCTTGCCAACAGCAACTTCTTAGTTATCGTCTTGCCTTCGCCAAGGCGAGCTTGATGCGCTCGAATAACTTTTTCGTTTTTGAAAAGATAATTTTAGCCATCCGCTCCCGGGTGCATTTAGCAGAGCGGCCGAGACCAACCGGGTTTGGCGGGTATCAAGGGGAATTATGGGTTCATTCTGTCAAAAAAGGCTAATATGGTTCCATTCTGGCAAGCCAATTTCCGTCCACTTTCAATGGTTACATTCTGGTGGGGAATACCGGAGTGGGTGATCTTTGATCTTTAGTTTGATTAATATTTGATCTTTCATGATCTTTGATCTTTGCAGCTAACCAACCCGAAACGCCGTCGAGCATCAGGGATACGGATATCGATGAACCGGTGCAGCTAAACGTCTTCAATGTGGTGAGTTTTGTGCATATTGTGGATAGAGGAATTTACTCGAGTAGATACGTCGTTATCAAGCTAGTATGTAAAAGCCAGAGATACAAGTGATCTTGAAGCCAAAGAAACTAAAAGTTGAAGACTCTTATTATTCTTATTTATCTTTATTGTTCTTTTAGCTTATCGTAATGATGTGTTTTATTGATGTGTTACTAACTGATAATTATCGATTATATATTTCCCTTCTGAAACATACTTCATCCTAGCTCATAACGAGCAAACTCGCCAGCTCAAGCTAGGGTTCTCATCTCTTCGCATTTCTGCTCACGAATCTCAGGAGCCCTTTTCACGGCTTCCTTTATACCCCGAGGCTATTCATATCTCATCTAAATGTTTCACTCCTCTCTTCTCACAACTTTCTCATCTCCCTTTATTAGGCATGCCACGTGCATGCTTAAATTTAGCTTATCTATTGCTTCGTTTCGGTTTTGCGATCGCATAGATAGCATTATCTTCCTTATTATGTGGTCCAATTCAGGATAATTGTGAGCTCTCTTGATCCATTCATCTCAAGTACACAAGTACAAGCGCGTACCATGTTTGGTTATGTTTCACCGTTTCTCCATCTTCCGCTGTCCCGTTCCCCACTCTTTCCTATGAACCTATCCTTGACAGTCTCCCAAAGTGGTCATTCTCAACGTATTCTTCCACTCAAATGACTCTACTCTTTGTTGACGCAAACAACAATCTAACTCCCCGTTGCTCTGACGGTCTCAACGCTTTATTATAGTGGAGTAAACCGATCCGTCAGTTTCTCCCATTCCAAAATGAGTCTAATTCTCTCAGTTTCGCACACACTCTCGCCTTATATTCGGAATGATTTTCCGACGGATCTTTTTAATCAACTATACATACGTACCTCTCGAATTTGGTTGAGCTCCCTATTCCGATAGAGAGCAAAAATGAATGTTTTTATATTCATTGTTGCTCTTTAGCTTTCGTCGCATTCTTGATTCGGGTAATTTTCATGGTCAAATTAATAATGGGTATCTGGTATGCAATTATGAGAAGAACGTCATAAAAAGACCCGAATCCCAAATCCTGAATCCATATTATCCCTCCATCAGTTCATGAACGTTTTTTCGTCACCTTATGCACCTCACATAAATACACGGATTTCTCATTCATTACTTCATCTTCCTTTTCCTCGTAAAAACTCGTTTCATCTCATGATAACCTCCTCTAATCGGGCTTCTTCTCCTCACATCCGTTCTATTCTTCACCAACAATACCTTGTCCTTTATCCCCATTCATTGACCTCTTCCCACCACCTCTTCTCCATTCAATCCGTGAGTCTTCGTAATTCATTCTTTAGGTAGTCCTCTTCGAGATGTCCATTCTATTGTTCGCGCTCTCCATTGACTTTCTAAGAAAGGACAACTTCAACTAAATCGTTGTCCTCCTTGCCAACGATAACCCTACAAAAAATCGTTTTCCTACGTTCAAAAGATGTAATGCTCAAGTTATCAAGATATCTTGCTTTTCTTTACATCTATAATAGAGCATTCGATTCGCATTGTCGAAGCGGTTATGTTTCAGGCTGTATATAAAACGGCAGACCCTTCGATTATATAGATTTGGATGAAACTTATTCGTCAAAAAGACGCGAATCGTATGCTCTAATCTATAAGTCTGCCCGGTCCTATTCCCCTCCCCTTCCCCTTTGCTCTTCCTCCTCTCCCCAGCTTCCCTTGCCTTCCCCATATTTATTATTTGTTTCTCATTCTCTGGTTACCCGAGTCGCGGACGAAATAGAGGAAAAAAGAGGGGAGAGAGGGAAGGAGAGTAGAAGGTAAAGAGGAAGGTGAGAAGAGAGAATTGTGAAGGGAGGGTGTAGTATTCATGACATGTTTGACTTACTCCTTCTCTCTCCGGTAGTTCCGCTACTCACACTCCAACAATATCCGTATCCTCTTCCCATCTTCCCCAGAACCATTCCATTCATTCTCCTCTTTCTCTCCCCAACTTGCTGTCAATCCTTGAACTGTGTTGCTGTAAAGCGAAACAGTCGACCATCCATCGCTTTTTGTCCCGGTGTTCTTTGAGAGGTTCAAGAGAGGTTCCGGTTCGATTCCTCTCAGTCTGTTAGTTAGTCTAGCTGTGAGTGAGTAGAGTCGAATCTCCGGCTATGGAACTCTTCACAACCGCGTCCATCGCTACTGAATCCACTCTCTCAGAGATCCTCTATCTTACGGTAGCGAGTAGGATTACTGTGCAATTGCGGAGTTTATCCAGTCTGTCCATGAAAACACTCCATCCCTTACCTTGCCCCATATATTTCCCTGATTCAGGAGACTCCCCAACCTACTCCCACTGAGAGGCTTTCCCGAAGGGAATTGAGTGAACGGAGAATGCAACCAGACACGATGACCACCACTACGCTCATGGAGGTAATCACTCTTTATTTATCTTTATTTCGCAATATTTAGAGAAATTTTATTGAGCGAAGATCCCATGTGAACTTATGTTTCACAGATAGTATAGGTATTGCGAACAGTCTGCTGTTTTCGATAAGTGGGTGTTGCACCATAAAAAAAAAGAAAAAAATAATAATGTTGTGTCGTGCTGCTTTATCCACGAGAACACATTGAGAGAAGTGTGCAAAGTAGATAGTTGCATGAATGAAGGTTGCGTGAATTGGGGGGAGAATAGAAGAGAATAGAAGAGGTTCTGCAGCCCACCGAACCACTTCAAATGAACCCAGAGGGACGTTATTGACGGGGAAAGATTCAGAATATTCCATGAAATATGCATCAGTTGATGATCTCACGTGATGCCGTGACTCTCTGGGTCTGTCCAGTCTATCTATCAATGTCTAGTTCCCCCATTCCCTTCCCACGAACCTTGTGCCCGTACTTCTCCATTCTGACACTCTCCCAGAGTCCCCTCTCTGTCTTATCCTGTCCTTAGCACCTTCTCTAAGGCACTTACTTAGCCTTAGCTTCAAGGTAAAGGTCCGAGGTGGCAGAGATGTGTGTTGCTTTCCTCTTCTGTATGTGGAACCGTTCACACACCTCATCACCTCGCACAGCCTCGCATCTATGCAGGGCATCATTACAGTACCTTGAAAAAAATACCATGAAGAGAGATAATATTCTGCTACGTAAGGTAGCAGAATATTATCTCTCTTCATGGTATTTTTTGGAAGTGGTTGTGGGCTGGTCGCATCGCGGGTCTTGATTATCGGAGATGGTCGAGGGCTGTTGTGGAATGGCATCCTCGTGGGCCTAAGCGAAGGCAAGGTCGGCCAGTTATGAGATGGAGAGACGACTTGGTGAAGGCGGTCGGACCCGAATTCTTGAGGAAGGCGCAAGACAAGGCAGAATGGAAGACACTCATGGC
>LS817013.1:80195-100926 GCA_900490955.1 Micoletzkya japonica
GGCACAACATTTGGATATAACTGCGAAAACCCTAGCGTGTAATGCCGAAAACTACTATTTGCTAGCAAAATACAAAGGAACTAAGCGTAAAGAACGTCTAAAATAACTCTAAACAAGGGAGGACGCGAAAATGCGAAATCCAAATATAATGAAACGCGCACGCACACTAAACGCGCCTTGACTTGCGCGCTTCGAGTGAATACCGTAATCCTGGCTATTAGTTAACTAGCGTCGGCTCGGCCAGTGGCTGGCTAGTCTGACTGGCTACTAGTTAACTAGTCTTGGTTACTCTCCCTGGGGTTGGCTACTAGCTTACTAGCCAAAGCGCGCTAGTTAACTAGTGGCCCCCATTTGGGCTAGTTAACTAGTGGCAAACCGCTAGTTTACTAGTGGCAAACGCCATTTCGCTAGCTTACTACTAGCCCAGGAATACCAGAGACAGTAATCCCCTGCCTACCGTACCCCTCCCACCCCTTCATCCCCGGGTTCCCCAGTGGTTGTCAGTCCCTTGTCGTTTGCATGATTTCATCATCACAATTTCAACTCGACTCGTGTTGTTGCGAAAATCGAGCGATTTCCTGTAGAAAAAATTTGTAGTGTTCGTCACTATTCTGCTGATTGACTGGCGATTCGGGACTTTCAGTGAAGAGGTGATCTACGCGAACGTAACCCCCTCACGAGCATCTACTTCCCATTCGTCCCTCTTATCCTCCGTTCACGGATCGAGAGAACCTAGGAGGGTTACTGTAGAAGAGAAGACAGTCGAGAGAGATACGGTAGTGGAGGAGAAGACGATCGATCGGGTTACTGTAGTGGAGGAGAAGGAGAAGACAGTAGTAGGAGGGGAGAAGCCGGTCAAGACTCCGCCCCCTCGACCACCCCCACCGAAGATTGCACTGCAGAGGTTGGATATATGGAAAGGAAAGAGAGATAGACTAGAGTGTATTCTGCACTACGTTGACTAGTATAGTGAGAAGTATGGGGGGATTAGGAGAGTTCTAGTCGTGTCTGTCCTTTCGTTTCCTTTCTGTGTTCGTTATCTGCAGTGCATGCAAGGCACGAAGGCATGGTAGAAAGTTAGATAGTCAGTTATTATGATCTTTTCATGATTCATTTGAGGAATACAACCCAATGAGGGGGAAACAATTATGAGATAACCTATGTAGATGATATAAATAAATCCTGATTATGAAGCATAAACGGTGCGGGTTTCGAATACCATGAATGATCTGCAGAGGCAGCGCCACTCGCCAGTCCCTGCCGACGTCCATTCGACACTACGACCACGTGCCAATCGAGGATCCGAGAGATCAAAGATCACCGATGAGACGAAGTCGAAGTGTCGATGAGTTCCGCTGTCCGCCCGCTTTCCTGAGCTCGCTCAATCTGGAGAAGATCATCCATCGACTCAATAACTTCCCCATGTCCAAGAGGAGACGAGTTCAGGTGAGGCTTTTCCCTTTTTTTGAGACTTTATTCCTTAACTAGGAAGTGCCTAAGTACAGCAAAAATACAAAAGACGAAAATTGAACATGTGAATCATAACGTGGGTGCATGGTTGTGACACCTTTTAGAGCAGTATTGTCTGATTAAAGGGCCCCTCTGAGCACATTGCGATCCATCAAGAGCGTATTTTAGACATTCCTTCAGTTTTGTCCTTTTCATAAAACACATGTTTCCATTCCTTCAATAAACGATGCCTACGAATCAGACCGCGCTACAGTATTCACGGAATACATTCGTGTTAACGCGGTCCCTGAAGAGCAATATAACTTTTTCATAAAACTTCTCGCCTCATTTGAACAGCGGGAAATGGCGGGAAAAAGATGCAAATGTTGTAGGTTTTTCGACACTGCTCTTTCAGATGAAAGGAAGAAACCAGGGGGTTAAAAAGTGCTAAGAGGGGGCCTTTAAACTTCTCCTGACCATCGAAACTGCGAACCACAGCGCCTTCCAAGCTGCCTAGTCTCGGGTGTTGTAAGGAAGAATACGCGGGAATAGTAAAGGAGAAAAGGGGAGTAAGGGAGGAGGAAGAACGGGGGAGGGATGAATAGGAGATTGGAGGGATGGAGGAGGTAGAGACCTCACTTCTTAGGTTGGGGTGAGGAACTGGCGAGTCTTCACCTTTATCGGATAGATCTCATTCGGAATCTAGAGTGTAGCTAGCGTATTCCTTAGACTATTGTATTTTTATTGAATAAAAAGTTCTGAAATTGCCTATAAAGCTCGTATTCGGGTATACATCGATTTTCAAGTGAGAAATGATTATGAATGTTATCGGCATTACTCATCTTCCTATTCGTCATTGCTCAATTTCCTTTCAGATCGAGGAACTGGCCGAATCCCCGAAGAGACCAAGGGCCAAGTCTGTGGACGAGTTGGTGGTTGAAGAGAAGGAGAGGAAGGACGAGGGACGAATGGCAAGGATTGAGATCGAGAGGAGGTATTAATACCTTATTTTATTTAGATCTCATGTTTTTCAAATAATTCTCAAAAGCTGTGCATTATTACAACGTTAAATGTCGTCATAAGCCCACGTACCACAACTACCTGATAGGATCACTAATATCACAGATGAAACACAACTCGACCGGGTCGAATTCGGATAATTTCCAGGAAGTGGAACAAGGAAAACGAGTACGAGAGCGTCGATTCGAAGCGACCGATCAGGGTGACTATCGACTACGATCCGAGGTACAAATATAGTTTGTAGCTTTTTGCAGAACATTTCCATTTGAAGTAGTAGGAAAAGAATGTATGTACTCCCGTTGGTTTCTATGGGATCTCTGACTATGCTCTTGATTGGAGTACGAATCGGTAGATACTCTTCCTTCCAGGTACGCTCGTATCGTCAAACCCTCCCGTCCCCCTCCCCCTCGCAAGACCGTCTCCCCCGCCCGCTTCGCACCCTCCACTAGGACTACCAGGGAACGGTAGGGGAACCTATAGGGCAACTAACTTAGAGTGATGCTTATTTACCAAGAATAGTTAAGGATAGGAGAATAAGATGAACGACTACCTCGCCTCTGTATCCCCTCCCCTTCCCTTTCTCTCTTTCTCGTCGCTTCTTTCCGAGAATTCGTCCTTCTCCATTATTCATCACTAGTTTCTCTACTCTCTCTCCTCCCTCCTTCTCTCCCTCGTAACTCTCTCTCTTTCTTTCCCCTCCCTCTCCTCTTTCCCTCTCAACTCTCTCCCTCTTCTCCTCTCTTCCCTCAAGTTCTCTCATGCATCTCCTTATCGCGCCTGTCATGTCAAAAAGTTGCGCCCCTCCTTCAATCTCTCCTGCAAAAAGCTTCTATGAATCTCTGTTCTAGCCCCTTGACTCTTCCTTTCTAGACATAATACTAACGATAGAGCCTTTCCCTAACCCCTACCGTAACCCCTCCCCTACAGTACCCCTTGCAGATCTCCAGGCAAGATCGTGCGAATCGTCAACTCCCGTGCGTACTCCGTGGATGGGGGTCGGACGGGTCGTCACATCCCCCAGGACCCGATCCCTCCCCCGCCACCCTCCGTCTCTACCATTCCCACCACTACTCCCACTCCCAAGTGAGACCAGAGATCAAAGATCAAAGATCAAACTAGACTCTTGCAGACCGCGTCACCGCAGTCTCGACTCTACCCCCGATCCTCCGGCCATCTCAACCCTTCCCCAGAGAAGAAGTCTACCTGGAGAGAGTGATCTAGAGAAGGTCAAGAAGGACTATGCTACATTCTTCTCGGGAGGAAATGAGGGGAAGAGGTAGGCATCGGATTGTACTTGGGTTATGTACGACAAATAGGCATACTAAATCGAACCGTAAAGTTCATAAATTGAATCAGCATTGAGCAAGGCTGAGAAATTCGTGTTTTAAATACCTATTTCGCAAAAGGTGACAAATGTTGATCGATAAACGCCATTCATCCAAACGTTCAGACTGCCCCTGTCCAGTTCGGGTGTGGATGGAACAGTCCTCGACACGGCAAAACCTCCCCCTCGACCGCCCCCGCCCACCACCAATAGGTACCGTACTCCAGTCAACCTACAGTAACCCTCAAGCCCCACGATCCTTGCCCAATCCTACCGTACCCTCCCCACCCCTACCGTATCCCCTTACAGTACCCCTCCCCCGGAAGAGTCCCTCCGTCTCCATTCTTCCTCTCGTCGGTCGCCCGTTCGCTCTCATTCCGAACGCTTCTCTCGCGTGGCGGCACCCTCGCGGTTGGCTGAGGTATACATAAATAAGCATAGATAATGTATCTTATCCTTGACGAACAATTAAATCACCGCAGGACATTAGAAAACTGCTGAAATCGCTATTGAAAATTACCATGTTGATTTATGTTTCACGCTCCGCATAAATGCACAACTACAAACAACTGCTGCTTCACTGAAGAGTGCCATACCAACAAAGCCCTCGAAACTAAGCAATTCTTTAGCCTTATTTCAACAAAATCTAAATATGGCTCAAGCTGATATTGGACATGATTAGCACTTCTACGAATATCAGAACGAAAAAAAGTTATCTTGCAGTCACCACGTTTTTCTATGTTTCACAGAGTGAATAAATATCAAAGATGAGCGAACCATTTATCCTAACTCACGTAACCCCTCTTAATCCTGTCCTTTCCAGGTTCCCGAGGACGTAGAAGTAGTGTCTGCCCGTTCGAAGGAGGACGACGTAGCCGTGGGCATCAAACTTACCACGTCCCTCCTCCCTCCCGAGTCCCGAGTCCCCTCCGACAACCCCCACATCTCAGTCGAAGACCTATCCCTCCCCCTCGACTCACCCCATCTTCCCTCCCCGCCTAAGGATAAGGACCCTAAGGAAGACGGTAACCCGTTAAGGACCACTAAGGACCCTTCCTTAGCGGCTAAGGACCCCTCACCCCTAGATGACATTCCCTACGTAGACGATACCCCTCGCAAAGAGTCGCCCTCCCCTCTGATATCTCCTTCTAAACTCGAGCAATCCATCCAATCGAGTATCCTCGCGAGAAAGGTCATTCTCGACACGCCTACTGTAGTAGCCGACGAGCATAGGTTACGAATCATCGGGCTCGAATTGTAATTTGATCTTTGATCTTTGTAGTTCACTTGTAATCTTCGTAGCTTGATCCCAGTGCATATGCCATCTTTCCCAGTTTCGCCATGCATCCCATATCGGTCACATGACCCTTCCCCATTGTCACAGTCATGCCTGCCATATGCCGTGCTACAGACTAACTTATATTATCAGCTAACTAATAAATCTCTTCAATTTGTCAGGAATCACTGGTTCCACACATTTATTGTAAAATTACTGGCCGGGAGAATACAGCTTCGAAATGTTTCACAACATAGAATAGTACAGAACGTTGCCTGCTATCGGTGAACATTTAAATGGTGGTGACAAGCAGTTTGGTTTGGTAAGAGCAATCAGCGCAAAGCTTTCGGAACCACACCTTTCCATGGCTATGCTGCACATATTGAACAGATTGACGTAATCGAGACAATGAAATACAGCCATGAAAAGACGCACTTTCGATTACAAAATCACGGGAAACCAGAAAGGGCGATAATAGATTACGAGGAAGGTTATACGATAAGAGTATCAACTCCAATCCATCCGTCTCACTTAACAACTCGATTAGCCCACCGAAATATTAAAATTGTACTGCTACACAGGATAAAATGGTGCGCAAGCAGCGCGCGGTAACAGGAGGGATGCGCACAGACAGACAATAAAAGAGGAATACAGAGAGACAGACTCACAGACACCCCACTCCATCCTTCCCCATCCCCTTATCCCATCGCCACATCGTTCTCCTCCACTCGTGCCTTCTTCGCTGGTAATTCCTCTTCGTCCAGAGTCTTGCGCTTCTTGCCAGCGGAGACCTGCAATAACTATTAGTTGTTGCCTTTGTGCTATTCACGGTAGATGGTAGATCCATAGAATACCTGCACCACTACAAATATAACAATGATTTAATAAACCCCGCATTATCAAACAACGTCGTACCTTATTCTCATCCGCGCCCTCTTCCACTTCCTCCTTCATATCCTCATCCTCCTTCTCTTCCTTCTCCGGTTTCTCATCCGCGATAATCTCAAACTGTTCCTCTGTGAACGACGCCGCCTGCAATGGTAAGATGATCAACCTCACTCGGGGGAAGTTATTGCCCATCGGAAAAGCTTTGGATCACACTTGAGGGGGGGGGGGAACATTTGAAGACTGTGGCTCACCTGTAAGATAACGAGTCTGAGCTCCGCTCCGGAATCGAAGTCCTCCACTAGCAGTCGACCTCCCGAGGACAGTCCGTGCACAGAGAGTGTGTCTCCCAGAAGACCTGAACATCGCACTCATAACGATACTGTAGCTTGCTATAGGTATGACATAGTGAATAGGCTAACCATCACACGATTTCAGTTTTCCCACCATATTTTGAGAGCAAGGGCTTCCAGTATACCAAAGTCTAAATTACCGAGCCTAGAAAAAGAATGAACTCGACATGCTAACTGCAAGAATAAGCCAACTGACCGTCGGTCTCTCCCTCCTCACTCGACACGATAACCTTGGAAGTAGTCGCCTCCATAACATCAGGCTCGGCCACATCCAAAGATTCCTTCAGTATCTGCAAAGCACAAGTTACATCCATTCCTCTCAGGTTGATTCTGCTACTTTACAGATTGTGGAATGCCTCAAACGTCTTACAAGTCCCCAACCCCCATACCTTATCCCTCAGAGTCAGCACAGTCATCTTCTCGACATTGCAACGTACGATCACCTCTCGCTTCGATGAACACGTGTAGCATTTGGCTGTGGGCAGCACTGGCTTCTGAAAGAATGAACATACTAGCGAGAAGGACTTGTTTCGACGAGAATTCAAAGTTCTCGACTTCTTCTATTTACCAAAGACCAGACAGGAGACCTTTTCTTATGCGATTTGGAACAGTTATTCCTCTGTATACCCTTGCACATAAGACAGTATTACAAGAATTTAAGCAGCAATTGACGGATCTTAGCATTATTAAATCAGACGCGAAACTGGCAACTCACGGTGACATTGAGAATGGATCCACGGAAGTTGGGTCTCTGCCAGAGGATTGTGGACCGAAGAGAGTCCAGATCTCCATCGATCACCTGAAAGGGATAAATACTTGGCACGACAATAAACGTTTTACCAACTTTACTGATACTGATAAGATAAGAGCCTAAGATCGTGATATACAACAAAGTGAAGATAGCTACAATACAGTATACCCTCCGATCTACCGTACCTTGAGGGCCTCGACAGTCATAATGGCGGCCACGATGGCATTCGTGGTAGCGATCGCGGGAATGATGTTACCAGCCATTGCTGAAAAGAAAGGTTATTGCTATAGAGCAAATCTATATTTTTTTAAATTTTTTTTCTTTTTTTAAAATTAAAATGAACAAGACTAGGCATAGGAATAACGAAACAACACCTACATTTGATCTCGAAGATGCTCTTCGGTGCGATGTGGAAGATGTGTGCACGAATGTTAGCGCACGCTGCCACGAATCTGCGAGGTATCGTGTATTTGCCGTAATCAAAGGAACCCTGCCTAGTGTGTGATAGACTAGAAGCTTTAACGTAATTCAAGGCACAATGCAAGGCTATTCCACCACTAAAAGCCTAAAAAGTACCTCATAGCATCGTCGTCATCCTTATCCCACGTGAGAATTCCATCGGCTTCAGCGGCCTGCAAAATCAATCATTGTTACGCGTGAGAAATGATTACTGTGAAACCCTAATAATATGATACTGAAAAAGAACATCTCAATTCAATAATCTCCAACCTTTCGCTGCTTGAGTGCCTCTACACTTCGCTTGAAGATCTCTCCGTACTCTGCGGGCGCGAGGATCTGAAGGAATTATTTCTTTGGAGACATACACTACTTACTAATGAATAATCGGTAAAGACATAGATCAAATAGTAACGTCGTTGAGTTTTAAAGTGCCTTGATTCTTTCATGGAGAAAGGGACAAAAGTGCCTTGATTCTTTCATGGAGAAAGGGATAAAAGTGCCTTGATTCACACTAAAAAGCTCAAAATCAAGCATATTTTTACATAAACTGATGTATTTGGCGGCCAAAGTGCCTTGATTCCCCACATTTTCACGGCAAAAAGTGCCTCGGTTACGTCGGATCCGACGTTCTATTCGATCTATGGGTAAAGATAACGAACTAAAGGATAAAATAAGGATTTCACGAAGTACGAGGGGAAATCTTACTCTCTGCAGAGGATCAGCGTGTTCCTTCTCACTGCTTCCAGACGAACCGGCCAGTTCTGCATTTACATTTCATTCCCTTTTCTACTTTTCCATTCCTCATCGCTTACTAATACATACATTAAATAACAGTTTTATATAAGCCAAAAGAAAATGTGGTGAATGCGCAAACCTTTGGGTAGCTTGCTGAAGGTAAGCGGTTCGGGCTGTCGTCTCTCCTTCCACAAATTGGGCATTCGAAGCAGGTACTTGATGTCATCCGAGAAGAGCTCAAGGACAAACTTATCGTCTTCACCACATTGCTTCACTCAACTTTGCTTAATTCTCTAATAATTATGCAACTTTTTTTTTCTTCAAAATACCTTACAATCTCCTAGAAATGTACAGTACTTTTCATTACAACATCAAAACGGCTGCAAGTTTTGACCCTCCAATTCTCAGTAATACGAAGCAAGCCGCACTCAGCATATGACTGGAGCAAACAATGACAACGATGATATCAAGACAAACGGAAGAAGAAGAACAGTTAATACGAAGAAAGATGAGTAATCCTACACGTTCGTTAATGAACAAACAGCGAGACAGCCTAATAACAAGCGTCTACAAAGCGCATTCTCATCTTTCGGTGACTGTTACTGCGCCATAATGACATGCCATCGCTAAGCAAAGCCCAAGACAATACAAGTTACACGAAGACACTCCTCCCATATCCCCCCAACTTTGTAAGTCCAAAAAAGCCCACTTTATTGAAGATAGTCTCTGCATCGTAGTTGCTCTCCTCCGCCAACTTTCGCGTATTTCCCGGCTTCTCCTGTGCAGAGTCTCCGTTGCCCTGAATAATGCCACATTTCATTTTGAATCATCAATTATCTGCTTTCCAGTAAATGCGCCCCCTCGCACATTTCAATGAGTATGCTTCACATCTTTGTTATAATGCATAACCATAACATAATCATCAAAACGCCCATTTCTCGAGAGTTCAAGTTTATCCCGACATTCTTCTCCTCTTGTGTCGGTGCCTCGTCTTCTCCCTTCTTCTCCTTCGCCTCCTCATCGTCCATATCAGGAGACACATCATCATCGATGTCCATCTCCCCGAATAGTTGGTTGAAGACGTGCTTCGACCACACCGTGCAGTGAATGTGCTCCGAGGGAGTGTTACTGAAAGAGAATCGGCTTAGATAATACCAAAGTATAATACTGGACTTGCTTATACTTCATACTTCTGAGAGTTGAAAGGTAATGCAAAGAAGGAGGAAGGTTCGCCTACCGAATGGTGCATCCGGGGAACGATTTGACATTCTCCGGCTTCGGTTCGCACTCGTAGCACTCGGTTAGGCCACGCACGATCGGGGCAACCTTAAAAGGTCATCTTAAGCTCTGTATTTCGCAAAATATTGCTTGAAATTACATATGGTAGAGATAGTACAGACTCGACTTCATAATAATTTGCCCGGATTTCACCAAATGTACCGTACCTGTCCAAGATAGCCCGCAGATCCACCATCGATGAGAGGAATGCGGCTCGAGATGCACATACGGTTCACGTGGTTGCGCGCCACTCAAAATATGATTATTACAAAATATAAAATGATTCAGAATCACAAGAAATTTCCGGTAACGTGTACTGACCTCTGTTATCGAGAGCATTGAGAACGAGCGCGTACTGCTTGAAGAACTCGTAGTTGAACTTCTCGCTGCAAAAAAACAAGTAGTAATGCCTCATTTCGTACTTTTTAGAGGCCAAAGAATGATCGGTGATATCTGGAAGGAGGAGTAAACCTGAAGATGGAGTCGTGATCGTATGTGATACTCACTCCCCCATCGGGCGCCATTCGTAGTCCTGCCGCTGTGGCGACTGCGGCCTGCAAAGTTTATTTAAAATACTTTCATAGATAAATAAAACATCATAAGAGATCTCTGCATCTTTTAAAGAGGATTCCCTGTGTTTCAAGGTCAACATACTGGAGTCAAGTAGTAAACCAATCGATACCTTGGCCTTGCCGACGTGTTCCCTTCGGAAGAGGAACTGACGGTTGAGATTGCTCACGTCGATCGTGTCCAGATCGATCTGAAAATTTAGATAAACTAGCTTTAGAAAAGCTTTCAAGCATAACTAACTATGAATCGTTGGGATCAGGATTCAAAAAGTTCTTTCCAAAGGAGCATAGCAACGTTACTTACAACGTGAATATCTCGGAAGCCGGCAAGCACGATGTTCTTGAGAAGTTCGCAGCCGATTCCTCCGGCGCCAACCATCAACACCTGAAAAGCAACGGGATGATGGTATTTTAAGACCCGCTTAAACCTGAAATGCACCAAAATAAACATGGCGTACCTTCTTGCCAGCAAGCTTCTTAGCCTCAGTCTCTCGCCAACCCATGTTTGCAACTTGATATGCTGAAAAAGCAGAATAAACTTCGACAGAAACGCGAAAACGGCGAATTTTACGAAAACTGCGAAAAAAATTCGAAACATTTGTGTGCATACAGTAATCAGAGGCTCGAAATGATTTTCTTTTTCACGGCTCTGCGTTACGGAAATTCCCGGATGAGGATTGAAGGTTACTGTAATTGCATATAACGTTATTGTCCGATACCCTTTTTATTTTTTCATTACTCTAAGTTTATTTTTTCATTACTCATTCATTACTTATTTGGGGATACTGGAGAAAGTTGAAAACATTGCAAAATGAGGAAAACTTAGCCACACCCTATCAGATTATTCGCAGTTGACTGGGCAGTGAGTAGACACATCTAAATACTTACCTCTCACATACCTTCGAATAAAATGAGAGTGAAAGATCATACAAAGTAATGCTATGAGTAAGAAGTCACATGTAGTCACTGTATTACATGTACCTATTACACTCAAATTTTCGATCAGATTTTCTGGTATGTAAGCTTTCGAAGAGTAATGGGTCAGATTGAATGTATGTAAAAGCTAACGAAAAAATCTTGATTAATTGATCTTGATACGAATTCGATTCTAATTTAAGCGACTCGCATTCTATTTCCATCTCTCAATTGATCTTGTCGAGTCGTCGAATCGAAACAAAGAATAACTCAAGAGAGTGAGCGAGGAGGCAAACAAGTTCCTCCTCAATATCAGTGAGTATTCGGGGGGAGAGTACCAACAACAACATACGCCACAGTCTCATAAACCCCCTTCCTTTCCTCGTCCTCCCCTCTCATATTCATTCTCTTTCCTCCTCTTTGTGATGAAACTGTGATTCACACGGCGATCCCTGCTTCGTTTCCAGGCCGTTCCCTATTTATCTATCACTTTGTCCCATTCAGCCTTTGTACATGTCATTTCTACAGCGCCAATGCGTTTTTCAAACGTTTCAGTAATTGATTCCAAATCTACTACCTAGCGGGAATGCCTTCCTAAGAGTATTTGCAGATAATGCCTCACAACATTGGGAATAATCTCCAAAAAGAAATTTTTCCATCGTATAGAAATGTAGAACTAATAAGCACATCAATATAGTTACCTGTCACATTGTTGTTCCCATTTCACTTCCGTAATGTGTATCAATGTGCTTCAAGTGTCTATCATTAATAGCTTCTCCTACCCTATTCCCTCCAACGTCTCGGTCGCTGACCTTCCCTCCCCTTTCACTCCTCCCCCTTCTTCTTATTCTTATTCTTCAGCTTCCCTGATAAATAGTCATCAAGTGGCTCCTTTACAGTTGCTACTCAAGTTCTCAACTCTTCTCCTTCCCTCTCCCCTACCAATTCTCTCCCTCCTCCATTCCCTCGTATTCCCCCCCTCGCCCCGCCCCTTCCTCCTTTCACTCCTTTCTAGTGATATATCCCAGTCGCTTCCGACTCCTCCATTGTTTCCATCACCTCCTCCCCTTCACTTC
This sequence comes from Micoletzkya japonica, assembly GCA_900490955.1. NCBI lineage: Eukaryota > Metazoa > Nematoda > Chromadorea > Rhabditida > Diplogasteridae > Micoletzkya > Micoletzkya japonica. The sequence continues at coordinate 92,286 of LS817013.1, forward strand.
TCCCCTCCTTTTTTCTCCTCAATCCTTCTAGACCCTTATGCATCTTAGTTGTTGTCAGCCCCCTCATTCCTCCCCAATCATTCCTCTCATCATTCCCTCATCTACCATTTCTCTTCTCATTTCCTTAATTCTGTACTTCGTAAGCTAACCTTCCCCTCTCCCTCCCTTCAGATGCTTCGCTACGTGCTTCTGTCCCTGCTTCCCCTCTTCTCCCTCGCCCAGGATGCCCAACCCGTCTGCTCCGCCAACCAACTCTTCAATGGACAAATCTGCACCTGCGCCCCCGGGTCAGTCATTTATCCATATCATTTATCTCTTCCGATCGAAGCTGGGCTGAACGTTATACAACTCACTTGGAATGATTCCCAACTGCAAAACTCTCCTCTGCAAAGTCAGAGTAGACCCGATCAGGATGGGAGTAGTATTTAATAGCTCGTGTGTGGCTTTCAAAGATCGTAAACAGCGATGGAATCGGTTTGATCTCCGATCGTTTACTGGATTGTCTCTCTGGTAGGAATATAACTCGGTCTCTGGACTCACTTCACTTGAGCATACGATTTGTTCTATTTTTAGATGTTTCAACCCATTTTTATATGCTTTATACAAACTAGGAAACTTTACTGGACATAAGCAGAAAGATGCAAATGACACGTTGTACTCTGCTCCCCTTCCCCAATCCCCCGAATCTTCCTCCCCTCCAACTCTAAGACAGCTATGCGCACATTTCCACCTCACTGGCCATTCTCCGTTCAAAGGATCTGTGAAGACACGCAAAAAGAGACGAAAACAGCTCCGACTCACTTTGAGTGGTATAGGGAGCAGTCCAGAGATAGATAGGTGCAACTGGCCTGAGGGTACGCTCTGATTCCCCATCTCTCTAGTTGATTAGTATCCCTCTGTCAGTAGAACATTCCGAATATTAGTGAGCAAAACACGATAGATACCGCTGAATTCATGATCAAAATAACCAACATGTTCAAAAAATGCACTCTTTCCTTCACTGGAGCATGGTTAAAGCGCTATAGCGAATTACAGATTCATAGCGGAACTAATGTCCCTTCTCGAATGCCTATCCAATACAGAACTTGTTGCTGTCGATGGCACGTATCGATCTCATCTCTTCATTGTTTTGTCTCTTCTCAACTCGAGTAATCCCACCACTCCGGACACTCTACTCCTCCTGAAACATAACTCACGCGGGATCTCCGAAAGGAGTGCCCACCCACCGGTTACCTCTCCCCTTTACCCTCGTTCGCTCCCCTCCTAACTCCCCTCTCCCCTCTCACAATCTCAATCGGCCATCAGAGGTGAACATAGGACAAGTGTGTATCGATCTCTTTCTCCTCTTCCCCTCATTCCGGAGAGAATGATCCGTAAGGATCACCCGCATAACGGAATGTAGTGGAGGGGGTCTAAGGATGGGAGGGATGGGAACGATCTGTACTATCATGCACTCCTACAAACAGTTCAAGCTGAAGTATCTTCATGACTCCATTGACATCAAAGCTTCTTCTACATCGACGTCATCGTTGTCTGCCAGACCTCTAGCTGGTCTCTCCCCATTCATCCCCCGTCCCTACAACCTTCAGTAGACACGGACGGCGTGTCCTTGTTCGTCTCATCGTATAATATGTTTACGAGGCTAATCAACCGTGGAATGATGTGCAAACAACGCCGATTCCCCCCCTGATGCCCCCTCTCGTCTTGCATCGTTCTGAGATGGGAACGAAGCCAGGACATCATACATGACATAATCGACGATGCCTATCACCATTATCAGTAAGAGATCATCTTCGTCGCCTGTGAAAACCTCCTAATCAAGTAGGCAATCAAAAAGTGGATGAGGAATGCTTTACCCAGCGCGTCCATGAAGGATCATGGATGCTTGGAAGATAGTGAAAGTACATTGTATGGGCTACCACAGGTCGTGAAATACATCTGCATAGCGTGTTTATTTCACTGTTCCCCTACAAGAGACAGTGAGTCAACTCCCCCTTCCTATTGACTGTGTTGTGACCGTGGCTCCTCATTCGGCACAAGAACGAGCCGATTCTTCGGCCCCCTCTTAAAACTCCCTTTGACTCCCTCGCCCCTCTCTCTTTACCTCTTACCTCTCCCCCTCCCTCTCTGTTCTCGCTACTTCACTAACTCGCTACTGCATCGTTGCTCCTGCCAATTGAACTAGGCACGGGGATCGAGAGAAAGAGAGGGACAGATAGGGGAGAGACGAGTGATTCCATCTCTTTCTCCCTTTTCCCTCTCCTTTACCTCTCTCCCTGTACCCCTCTGACCTTGCCAATCTACTTGCATCCCCTCCTGTACCATACATAGCTTACACGTCGACGGTGATCCCTCTTTGATCGGTCGGGTGTGAAGGGAAGGGAAGAAGAGGGGTAAGAGAGGGAAGGAGAGGGAAGAGATGTTGGAGAGGGGAACAACAATACGAACTATACTTGGAGTGTTCGAGGGCAAACCACTAAGTCCAATATTACGGCTTCCGAATTCACGGAACATAGAAAAACAAAGCTTCTGCACTCTATCTGAAAGTTGTGAAGGCATCTCAACGATCAAGGAGTATCGTCTATTCCCACTGAGGATCTGCCTCGAGAGAAGATGCTTAAGAGCCGGGGAATATCTTCATTCCCTTGCATTCCCCCCTGCCCCTACACTCCCTCCCTCTCCACACAACTCCCAATCAACTCCGATCGTTTCTCGCTAAGAAGTTCTGCGATGGCCTGAATTGACCACGGTCTCCTTGCCAATCAAGCCGAGACTATTCCTCTTCCCCCCATCTCCTCTCCCCCTCGGAACTCCCATCGGATATATCAAACGGACTGTTGTAAGGGAAGGGAAGGTGCACGCTCGTAGTAAATAACTACTACCGAGAGTACCGGATGGACCGTGACAATAATTGTGCCTGTTACGCTGTCTTCTCTTCCTCTTCCATACAACTCCCCCTCTTCATTCTCTCATTATTAGTTGTATCAATGGGAGGAGAGGTGTTTTTGCGTAGTATCATCATCGATGCTCATAAAGAGAAGTGATAGATGGACGAGCATAGATAGTGTGACAATATGGGGAGGGGGAGAGACCGTTGAAACATAACCGGTACGGGATCGAGAGTGAGGGAAAGAGGGGGAATGATGAGGGATGAGGGGGATAAATGACGAGAGGGGTCAGGGGTGAAGGATGACACTTTGCACGAAATTATCGTGATAGGAGAGATAGGGAGGGGATGGAAGATTAGAAAGATCGCCTCAAGGGACTTTAGTTTCTTATGAATACAGTGAACTATGTCCGAATCCTGAAAGACTGCCTATACGATCTAAATGGTAAAGAACTAGAGTGCGACTATCGAATACATTTACATTCTCTTCATATCTCATTCTCTTCATTCTTCTCCGCTCTCTCGGCGTGCCTGATCGCATTATCTCATTCGATAGTCGCACTCTATAAAGAACCCAACCAACGTCAAACTCTTGAGATAACGAATTCCTTCAGATACTTCTCCTCGTCCAGCGAGGATTCCAGGTCGAGATGCGAAGACGAGTGCGAAGAGGTAAGCTACAACTAGACTCTAGTTTGATCGTTGATCTCTATTCTCTGATCTTTGATCTCTCCAGGTCTACTTCTCATTCTTCACCTACGGAAAGTGCGTAGACGACATCTTCGGAAAGGTATTGCACAACAAAGTTAAATATTTATTGTGTCTATAATTTTCACGCACGTCTTTTTCCGATGTGCTTATAATATATACTGAAGTGAAGCACTTTATTCTCGCAATATAATTGAATAGAACAAATATATTATATAAATCATAACCATTCAGCTTCCCCGTGAGCAGCAACCCGCCTGCAACATGCGCTGCGGAGTCCGCCTTCGTCTCTGGTTCTCCATCGGTCAGTTGATCTTGGTCTTTGATCTCTGATCCCTGACCTCTGCAGGACTCTTCTGCACGGTAGCTGCGGCCCTCGCTACCCTCGTTTTCACCATCCCCATGTGCATTGCCACTTGTTGCTCGTGTCTCCAGGCTAAGAAGGTTCGTTCTTTTTTCTATTTTTTAAAGCTTTTTTTTAAAATAAAGAGGTATCATATCTCTTAGTCGAACTGGAAATCACTGGTCAGTCTGTCTAAAGCAGTAATGGTGTCGCTGTGGAATGCATAGCCCTTTTTCTCGCAAGCGTTTCTTGATTTGTTATTGCCATTGACTTTGCGTCGTTTCCCCTTAGAGATAGCTGGAACATGGGCGGATACCTCCTTCTCTTAACTGGTAATGTTACACTGAGAAGAGAACGTCGAGTTGAGAAGAGAATACGAAGAGGAAGGGAAGGGAAGGGGAGCGAAGTGATAGCGAAAGGGAAGGCGAATGTAGAGGATGGAAGGAATGTGGCGAACGAGTGTCGAGAGAGATGTATCATAAACATATTAGGCTGGAGACAGATCGGGGGGTGAGACAATCTCTAGTCAGTGCGCACTCGAAACGCGAATCGAATGGAGCGTTTGAGAATGGAAGGCTTTTTGCGCCTTGAATAGGGTAGAGGTGATTGAAAGGAGCGAGTGGGAAAGATCTCAAAGGAATTGCGAAGGGGTTCGTCAGTAGGCGATATAAAGGTTAAAAAAATGGGTAAACATTGAAAACTAAGATATAGATAGCCAATGGATAGCCAAATATATTTGCAGGCGAACAAGAACGCGAAGCGCGTGTACGTGGAGTCGCAGCAGAACGGAACCTCCAAAGTAATCTCTTGTCACTACTCACCCCCCTATCCCCTTCCGCTACCATACATGTAATACGGTGCATTGGTCGAGTCCGTCAGTTTCTTACATTCCGATTCTCCTTTCATGTTACGGTCTATTGAGGGACTTGAGTAATCTATCGTACTCCCCACCGTTTTATCGCTAAATTATCCTCTACAGAGTGATCACGGGGTTCACGCAATTCATAAGACAAAAGGCGTGATCACCCTATCCCCGGTTTCCCACTAACTACCGTAACCCCCTCTTCCCCTCGAGACTACAGTCTATTCAGCGACCGTGATTCAGGATTCGAACGCAGTGGCCACGATGGGCTACAACCCGTACGCGTACTGGCCCTACTATGGAAGAGCCTAAACCATCTTCCCTTCCCTCGACAATCTCCGCCTATTCTCTCTTGCCATATACACCGTAGTCAGACTCCCTCTGCTCTACCGTACACCTTTTCGTTTATGCCTTGCATGCTTCCTGTCACCACCCTTACTTTCCCTTCTGTTCCACGTTCGCCTCGTTCAGTTTGAGTGGTACACAGTGATTGAGTAGGGTTGCCTTCTTCCATAAGTAATCACCAGCCGACTGCCCATTTGGTCTCTTTCCCTCCCCTTTCCCTCAGCATTCCCGTCCCCTACCCTCTTTTCCGTCTCCCTACCGGTTCACCCAGATTGCTCCTCTGATAGAGAGTCGTGCCAAAGCGCAGCCTCGATTAGCCTCCCCCTTACCAATGTCTTCCCATCTCCGCCTATCACTTCCTTCCCCCTTAGCACTTCCCTTTCAACACGCCTTTCCAATGATTCTGCTCAATAAGGACGAATAAAATGATCTTTAGGGAACGTAGTAGCTCATTCCACACAGAGTTAGCTATTTACACAACAACAAAATCAAAGCTGCTTACTTTTATTTTCACAGTGAAACATATTTGAACGAACACGATCGCATGCAGACCACCAAGAACTTACTATGCACCAGAAAAGAGACAGAGATGCCGGCAACAGAAGGGCCGATGTATCGGTGAACGAACTTATCCATGAACAGACGATGCCTGTTTTGCTTCTTTTTTCAAGGATAGATATGAAACTCGACGATGGGATTTTCATAGAGGATGACCATCATAGATGACGGACCACAGCATTCCACTCGGTGAAGAATGTGTCTAATTGCGAATTGGCCACTATTTTTGAATTTTCTCCATAGTGACTGAACCAATCAACACCAAATTTTCGGAGCTTGCTCAATTCATAAGAACGAACTTACGTTTTTAAATTTATAAATTTCTGCTCGCTGGTTCGCCTACAGGCTCGGATCCTATGCGAGAAAACCGCTATTCGCTATTATGACGCTTGGAATGCTGTGGGACGCTCCTGAACTGGAAGCATTGTCCTTTCAATAAACAGATCCCTCTTCTTCACGAGTCATCAGCGACAGCTCCATTCATTCTCCGATCCTTCTTCCTATCATACGATAAATCTCTTTCCCATGCCTCCATTTCACCTTATCGCTTTGAATCAGACAGCCTATCCCTCTATGCTTCCCCCTTCTTCCTATGCTTACGTAAGAAGAGAACCTGCAACTTCCTACTCTCGAAATTTCTCTATTACTGGATTAGATACCCTATTATTGAGATCGTACAACATACACACATCTAGTTTTCTGCTAGAAAAGAGTACGATCAAGGTCTGCATCTCTACTAAACCATGCAAAAGCGCTTACAAGTCGAGTCATAGGTTCCTACAACACTTCATGGTAAAGATATCAACTAGTGCCGTCGAACCAGATCCAGAACCAGAACCTCAATCAGATCCTCCCCTCTCTCCCTGGTTCCCATTCGGAACCTCCACCGCACCCCCCTAGCGGCGTGAGGTTCCGAATGGGACTCGAGGTTCTGTTTGAGGTTCTGTTTCCCGTCAGGTTCCTCTTCCCCCTTGTGCAGTTCTGCTCAAACTGCCTGCAATTTGTTGTAGTATTTGTAAAAACTACAATACTATCAAGTGATATTGATGCAAATGAAAACATTTCTAATTTTCAGCCAAATTTGGAAGTGAATACGCTTTTTTTTCTCAAGTCAGTCTCTGTTCCTCATCTCAGTCTCTGTTTCTGATAGTTTCTTTTCTACCTATTTAATTTTTTACCTGTTTCACTTTGAGTTATTCAGAAATCTGGCCCTATGTCAAGAAAATACAGATAATGAAAGAGTTGACTGGGAATGTAAAATAAACTGTAAATGTTCCTTATACATAATATTCCCTTGATAATTTGAAGATTTCCTGAAAAAATCCCTGAAAATTTCAGGCAATTTGAGCAGAGTATAGCAAAGAGGGAAACGGAACCTCGGAGGAAACAGAACCTCGAGTCCCATTCGGAACCTCACGCCGCTAGAGGGGTGCGGTATAGGTTCCGAATGGGAACCAGGGAGAGAGGGGAGGATCTGATTGGGGACAAAGGTTCTGATTCGACGGCACTAATATCAACACTTAGGTAAGCTTCAGAGATGCAAGACTTATGCTTGCGAGCAAGAGTATGGGCGACGCTACTTTTCCATTCAGATTGGGGTGACTTGAATCACACACACAGAGAAAAATGTATAGCCGGTTATACATTGGGCGTATTATCTAGGGGGACAGTAACATATATGTATTACCCGCTATACATTTAATGTATAGGGAGTGCGGGCAGCGCCCGGGCCCCAGATCTTATACATAAATGTATTAGCTTTGACCGAGGGCCCCTGGGTACCCCCCCCCTCCCCGGTTCACCCGTTCGTCCCCCTCCACCCCTCCCCATTCCCTTCCCCTTCTTGCACCCTTCATCCTCCTTAGTCATCATAGTTATGCACACACTTAGAATAGAAGGCCCATCCTTAAGCTAAGAGAAGCAGGGAATGGTACGGCAACGGGCTAGATAAGCTATACATTTAATGTATAGCCCTCCTCCCTGCGCCCGCCGAGAGCAATACCCCGAAATGTATAACCCGCTATACATTTATGTATGAAAGTGCGCTTATACATTGAATGTATAATACATTTTTCTCTGTGTGTATGCTCTTGATTGCCATATAAGTCTGCGTTTCCCTACCTCTCATGTAGCTGTCTAAACAGTTGGTCTCTCCGCTTATCCCACAATCAGTCTCTCTGATATACTCTCTTTCGAATCCCTATGCCCTCCCTATCATCTGATAAATGTCTTTCCCCCTCCTTCCATTCCCCTTAGCGTTTCTCATCAAAACGATAGCCTATCTTCCTCCTGATGTCATGAAGCCAAGGTGAACCATTCCAACCAACTTCCTCGTTACATGTACCTCTCAATTTTTGAATATCTTTATGAGTTAGGAGAGGATTATAGGCGACAGGCACTCGTTGATTATTTGAGTATCCATATTTTATTTTGTCTATAAAAGTGAAAAAGCAACTCCTAGCAGAGGCAGATATAGCCCCAATCACTACTTTCCCAGTTATATACTTTCTGCTTACAATTGAATGTAAGATACTTCAAAAGTTCAGTATAACATGGAATCTTGGCAAATCTCCTGATTCTGTTGTTCCATGCACACAGAGAAAAATGTATTATACATTCAATGTATAAGCGCACTTTCATACATAAATGTATAGCGGGTTATACATTTCGGGGTATTGCTCTCGGCGGGCGCAGGGAGGAGGGCTATACATTAAATGTATAGCTTATCTAGCCCGTTGCCGTACCATTCCCTGCTTCTCTTACCCACTATTGTTTTCTCTTCGTTTCTCTACCGGTCGGTCTTCTTTATTCTCGGTGGAGCCTAGGCTCCATCGCTGTCCGATAAAGGATGGGCCCTCTATTCTAAGTGTGTGCATAACTATGATGACTAAGGAGGATGAAGGGTGCAAGAAGGGGAAGGGAATGGGGAGGGGTGGAG